>VYZU01005231.1:0-28010 GCA_013401355.1 Ceyx cyanopectus
CTACAGTCCCAAAGTTTAGGATGTTTGAGGCACAGTCCTTACAAAATGCAGGTAGAAAACATACTTACGATGTATTATCAACGAAGAGCTTTGTTTTGGGACACTATCAGGCCCCACATTCTACAGCTCAGTTTAGCTACAAGTTAAACCTGCAAGTTCAAAAAGTTAGCTTGTATTTTCTTTATAGTATGCCCACAAGAAGACATTATTACCTCAGTTTCTGGGGTAGGAGATGGAGTAATGGAGCCAAGTGATCCTTTCCTTGAGCCCTGGAGATCTGTTGGGATGGACACAGGACGCTGCCACTGAGTTGTTCCTGTGGGTATGTGCCAGTAGTAGATCCCAGCAATGTCATTGATTTTTTTCCAGCCAGGTGGTAAGTCTGGGTCTGTCTGAAATGAATGATCACTCCATATATCTGCTGGGAAGGCAGGGGGGGAAAGAGGAAGAAAAAAAAGAAAAGAAAATGCATCAATTTTACTAGGACTTGGTCTTCCTTCCCCTGATGCAAGTGATGCACAGCTGGTACTGCTGTCTTGGGTAAGTGACCACCAGGAAAACACTGGGAACTGAGGCTCAAAGTGAGGTGACAAAGTCTGGTTTGACTTGGTCTATAAAGGAGAGAAAAAAAAATAGAATAGCTCTTTGGTAAGTTGTGTAACACAGCATCTATCTAACAGCATCAAAAACTAGCTCTGTAAGGTTCAGCTTTGAGCACATGAAATCATCAAGTCTAAATAAATATTTGGAGTGTTGTATTCCATCCTCTTCATCCCAGCACCTTCCCTTCTCAATGCATGATAACAGAGCACATATTTCTGCTACTGCAATTCAGCTTATCAAACCTTCCAAATCAAAATCTTCCAAATCAAAACCTCATCTACATTGCCAAAGAACTGAAATACTGGCTCTACTGACACACCTCCACCAGGTTTGAAATGCACCAGCAATCCACATTGTAATTAAAGAATTACAGAGTGTCAGGGGTTGGAAGGGAGCTAGAAGATCATCTAGTCCAACCCCCCTGCCAGAGCAGGGGCACCTAGACAAATTTTCTCCTCACTTTGCACACACTGCAGCATGAGCAACCACCTGCTCTTGTAATTCCCTCCAACCATGGCCAGCAGGTCACCTCCCCAGAGCATCACTGCAACCTGCACAAATGCTATCTCAGAAACCAATGCAGCAAACGTGCAAGCCACTAGGACAAGTAATTATAAATCAGACAAGCCTGTCTAATTTGGGGAACATTACTCAATGAGGAGTGATAAACAGCCAGAAGCTGGTGATTTGGCATCTTC
Organism: Ceyx cyanopectus; assembly: GCA_013401355.1. Classification (NCBI taxonomy): domain Eukaryota; kingdom Metazoa; phylum Chordata; class Aves; order Coraciiformes; family Alcedinidae; genus Ceyx; species Ceyx cyanopectus. The sequence goes on from VYZU01005231.1 coordinate 1,302, forward strand.
ACCATCACAGCATGCAACTGGTTGTCATGACAACCTTGATGTCCTCCTTGCTGAGTTGCTGAACTAGAAGAAGATTCTCCAACAGGTTCCAGGAAAATGTGTTGGTTGTGGGATTTACTGGCATACACATAACCAGAAACAATCTGTGCCAAAATTGCCATTTTGATCAACTGTTACATAAAGCATAATCAGAAAATACTGAATTCTTTCAAATCCCAAGGAAGCTTGGGATGAATCAGCTGTACTGTATTTTTCATGTGATGTGGTGTTCATCCTGCTGTATAATCATGAGTTACTACAGACATACAAAGCATTCAAGCAGGGATGGTAAAAGGAAGAGAGAAAAAGATAGATTTATCAACATTCAGGGAAAAAAAGCCAACAAAACATATCCTATGCCCACTTGTTTAGATATAAGGTCTGCTCCTCCCTATCAAACCCCAAGCTGTTGACATTAAGGACTGAGGTACTAGCACATTAACCAAAGAAAACCAAGGTCAAGTAATTTCAGGAGTGAAGTTTGGAATTATTAATTATTAATTATTGATGACACCCTGAGTTCTTTGAAAATAGCAGCTTGATATTCACTGGCAGTTGAAAAAGTCATATGCTAGGAACTAAGGTGGAGACAAAAATCTTTATACCTACTGTTTTAATATAGTTGAACTACTACAGGACTAATGTCATACACTCTATCATGAAAATGGATGTTGCAGAATAAGAAAAGACAAAGACAGAGCACAGCAGGACTCTCAAGCTTGGAAAAGGCACAAGAAGGACAGAAGAATGTCACAGGCATCTGTAAAATCATGAATGGTGGGAAGAAGGCAAGGATATAATTCACTCTTATTTACTGCTTCCTATAACAGAAAAGCAATGGGCACCTAATGAAATTATTGGAGAGCNCCAACTGATAGAAGTGAAGATAAAATATTTGACCACTTTATGCTAGCCCTGCTTGCTTTTTTAATTTTCTTTTTTTATTGCTCCAGTAAGTTTGTGCTACTGACCAGTGTCAGAGTCAACATATGAAGAACTATATGAGTTTAAGGTCTTCTGGATACAACCACTCTTACAATCTGGTATTGTACAGAATGGAACTGTAACCTCTGTCATGGTAAAAGTGAGCTCCTGCTTCCAATCAGTATATTAATTCCCTATTTCCAATGCAAACTAGCAATGAGATTGAAAGTCTTTTATCAAAGTAACCACAACAATTATACTGGGTCAGAATAAAAAGGCACATCTGATATGAGAACCCTCAAATCAATATATCCAAGCTTCTTCTAAGGGATATATATATTCCCTGAAGAAAAATATAGAATAAATTTGTTCTCAGAAGTATAAAGCTACACAGTTTTTCCACCCTGAGACACAACAGCAATGAAGGAGTTACAGGACTGAATATTACTATCCTTACAGATTTGCCACCTTCATTTTTATATTCATATTTTATATTTATATTTTATCTCTAAAAGGAAGATGTTACCACTTTTATACTAAATTGCACAGAGTCCTCTGAAAGACAAAAATTTATTGATGGGAAAATTCCTTGTTGGGCTTAAACATCTTTTAGAATAAGGGGAACATATTTGAATTAACCAGAAAGAGCAGTAACTCCAAGCAGACCTCATCTAGTGATTCCTGCAGAGCTGACTGCTCTTGAGAGGTATTTGACACCAATGAAACTACAGGGATTGAGATAGAACAATTTATTGGAGTTCAAAAGAGGGCTTATGTCAGTAAATATTTACAGTCTTCCTCCCTTTACATTTTTTTGCATTCCAGCAAAATTCAGATATAAAAAGATGTGACAGCAACATACTGGATGCAAGATGCTAGTAAGAAATTCACTGTTTCTTCAGTGATAAAGAATTCTCAATGAATCCTGCCACTTTCTGAAAACAGAATTAGCCCAAAAAAAACCCAAACCAACCCCCACAAAACAACTGGCCAGGACAACACACAATCCTGACACAGCAGCTGTGAAGGGATAAACCAGAAGAACTGGTGGCCTTTACATTGACCCATTTGCAGCAACACTGCCAGATGGAAAAAAAACAGAGTTTTCTCTCTTCTAAAGTTTGACCACCACCTGACACGTCAGCAAATAATAAAATAAAAAAGCAATATCCCACCAAAGACCTTTAGCATATTACCAAGTGAGGCAGGAAAGTTGTTCTCCATTGAAGGATTCCAGCTGCAAGGATTACTCCTTTCAAAAAGTTTACTTTTAAAAGCTAGAAAAATACCACTCTTTGAACTTGCATTTGTTTGCAGCATTTCTGACAATTTTTTTTCAGTTTTGTATTGTCATATATTTGATACTTTTAAAATCCCCAGCTCCTAGGATCTTGAGACAATGTGGCAGTTCATCCTTAAAAACAAACAAACAAACAAAAAAATCCAAAACCAAACAAGAAAACTACAGCCCACAGAATCTCCCATGTAGTCAAGAGACTACAAAGTTCTTTAGTTGATCTGATGACAATCTCCAGCAGAAAAAAAAAATAAAATAAAAAAAAGGAGACATTATTCTGGTTTAGTTGAGCACAAAATAAAAAGGTAATTTTAGTTTAACATGAAATGCTATCTTGAAAGTCTGCTACAGAGTGTGACAAATGATGCTGGCTTGCCTACAAAAGAAAAAAAATTGAAATAAATTTGAAATAATTTTACAAAAGCCTAATCAGATCACTCTTTATTATTATTAGTTTGCTTTTAGGGCTGGCAAAATGAAAAAAAACCAAACATCCGAGATACTAGCCAACATTCTTTGACAAATCCCAATTAAATATTGGCTATAAACCACCTCATATTTCTAACCCCCAAAACCTGAGTACATCAGAAGTTGCTTTACCTTGAACTTTAGGGATTGACTATGGGTACTGCTCATATTATTTAGACTTTTTTCTTCCCTGTTACTGCAAGGGAAATAAAGTAGTCCCGGGGGAATAATTCATGACATGGGAAGGAGAAACTCAAAGTGTGGTTCATAATGTGTTTTAAACCTAAGTAAAAACCTTTGAGCTCTATGGATCCCAAAGTCTAAAACACCCCTTGTCAATTCACTCCTGAAATGATGCTCATTCAGAAAGACACCTTCACAGTATTAACTGCACTCTACAACCTGAGCTGTCAGACACCAGCTGATCTTCCACTGAGCACAATGCTTATTAACAGATCAAATCATTGTCCCCAAAACCCAGAGCTAAGTGACACTGTCAAGCAGAGCTATGAAAGAGGAAAATAGAAGGGTTACTTACAGTTGCTGGATGCTCCTGTATAGTTCAACATGTACTGATCTGCTACCAGCATCCTTTAAGTTTGCTATATACATGTCCCAACAGCTTCATATTCTCCTGTGTAGCATCTCCAACTCAAACAAGGGAAGCAGACAGCTGTGTTTAGACACTCACTTAATTAGTCTAATGAGGAAGGGGGCTTTTGGCCACCCCCATTCAACTGCCAGTAGATGGAACAGTGGAAACACCACATGCTGACCATAAAAATGACTGCATTTTCTAATAAGCCAGGAAAAAATTGAGGGAGCTGGCTATACAGGAATTACAGCAGCATGTGCATCCAGTGCATTCTCTACAGAATTGATTCCAGCTTGCAAGACATTGATGTATTCTCTGACAGACTCTGCTCAGGAGACAAGCTTTTGAAACAGTACTTTCAGCCCACAAGCCTTTAGTTATCAATCACATCAAGATTTAATCAGCTCAACTCTGGAACAGAACAGCCCCTCGCCCTGCAGATCAACCCCTGAAAAAATATTTATGTTGTTGGGGTTTTTTCCCCCCCCTCCTTAGCTGCCTGTATAAACATGAAAAGAAAAAGCTCAGAAAAAATGTATGGTGAAGGAAAAATTTTCCACTCTTTGAAGGAAAAATTCTTCTTAAGGCTTCTAACCTCCGAGTCCCTGAAGGTGCATTGCAGCAATGGGAGAAATTGATTTAGTGAAAGGCTTCTATTAGTGAGAGCACTGTTCTCAGCACTAAGTCCCTCCCCTTGCTATAATCAATAATTTAAGCAAAGCCAAGAATCATATCAGCCAAAATGACCAGGGTAACTTGACTGTCTCTTTCTTGCAAAGCAGTAGTAAAATTACATTAAAGACTGAATGGGAACGTATTCTAATTTCAAATTTAATTTGGCCAATCCGAGCTGTGCTTTTTGGCTTTTATTTTGAGAAGGGGAGGAGGCATGGGCTCCTTTGTACCTCACTGAAAACTTCTCACCTTCAGGAAAGAGACAAAAATCCACCTCTAAAAAGTAAAAGAAGCCATAACCTTAGAGTATTTTATCAGTTGCACACAAAAGCAGCATGCTCTACAGAGTTAGAACTCTGACAGTGCTACTATACTTAGTGCACTGAGTTAATAATTGAGTGTTCCACATTTAAATTTATCCCTGCATATTCTCAATTTAAGAGCAATTAAAAACAAAATAGGAAAAAAAATTGTTAATATTAATTTACATTATTTCTTAGAAAAAAAAGGTTTCATTAAGAAACTTTCATGAATAGTTCTGAGACTGACTAGAAGGCTTTTGCTTGAAAATTGTACTAGGTAATAAATTGTGTATCAAATGATGCAAANCTACAAAGTTCTTTAGTTGATCTGATGACAATCTCCAGCAGAAAAAAAAAATAAAATAAAAAAAAGGAGACATTATTCTGGTTTAGTTGAGCACAAAATAAAAAGGTAATTTTAGTTTAACATGAAATGCTATCTTGAAAGTCTGCTACAGAGTGTGACAAATGATGCTGGCTTGCCTACAAAAGAAAAAAAATTGAAATAAATTTGAAATAATTTTACAAAAGCCTAATCAGATCACTCTTTATTATTATTAGTTTGCTTTTAGGGCTGGCAAAATGAAAAAAAACCAAACATCCGAGATACTAGCCAACATTCTTTGACAAATCCCAATTAAATATTGGCTATAAACCACCTCATATTTCTAACCCCCAAAACCTGAGTACATCAGAAGTTGCTTTACCTTGAACTTTAGGGATTGACTATGGGTACTGCTCATATTATTTAGACTTTTTTCTTCCCTGTTACTGCAAGGGAAATAAAGTAGTCCCGGGGGAATAATTCATGACATGGGAAGGAGAAACTCAAAGTGTGGTTCATAATGTGTTTTAAACCTAAGTAAAAACCTTTGAGCTCTATGGATCCCAAAGTCTAAAACCCCCCTTGTCAATTCACTCCTGAAATGATGCTCATTCAGAAAGACACCTTCACAGTATTAACTGCACTCTACAACCTGAGCTGTCAGACACCAGCTGATCTTCCACTGAGCACAATGCTTATTAACAGATCAAATCATTGTCCCCAAAACCCAGAGCTAAGTGACATTGTCAAGCAGAGCTATGAAAGAGGAAAATAGAAGGGTTACTTACAGTTGCTGGATGCTCCTGTATAGTTCAACATGTACTGATCTGCTACCAGCATCCTTTAAGTTTGCTATATACATGTCCCAACAGCTTCATATTCTCCTGTGTAGCATCTCCAACTCAAACAAGGGAAGCAGACAGCTGTGTTTAGACACTCACTTAATTAGTCTAATGAGGAAGGGGGCTTTTGGCCACCCCCATTCAACTGCCAGTAGATGGAACAGTGGAAACACCACATGCTGACCATAAAAATGACTGCATTTTCTAATAAGCCAGGAAAAAATTGAGGGAGCTGGCTATACAGGAATTACAGCAGCATGTGCATCCAGTGCATTCTCTACAGAATTGATTCCAGCTTGCAAGACATTGATGTATTCTCTGACAGACTCTGCTCAGGAGACAAGCTTTTGAAACAGTACTTTCAGCCCACAAGCCTTTAGTTATCAATCACATCAAGATTTAATCAGCTCAACTCTGGAACAGAACAGCCCCTCGCCCTGCAGATCAACCCCTGAAAAAATATTTATGTTGTTGGGGTTTTTTCCCCCCCCTCCTTAGCTGCCTGTATAAACATGAAAAGAAAAAGCTCAGAAAAAATGTATGGTGAAGGAAAAATTTTCCACTCTTTGAAGGAAAAATTCTTCTTAAGGCTTCTAACCTCCGAGTCCCTGAAGGTGCATTGCAGCAATGGGAGAAATTGATTTAGTGAAAGGCTTCTATTAGTGAGAGCACTGTTCTCAGCACTAAGTCCCTCCCCTTGCTATAATCAATAATTTAAGCAAAGCCAAGAATCATATCAGCCAAAATGACCAGGGTAACTTGACTGTCTCTTTCTTGCAAAGCAGTAGTAAAATTACATTAAAGACTGAATGGGAACGTATTCTAATTTCAAATTTAATTTGGCCAATCCGAGCTGTGCTTTTTGGCTTTTATTTTGAGAAGGGGAGGAGGCATGGGCTCCTTTGTACCTCACTGAAAACTTCTCACCTTCAGGAAAGAGACAAAAATCCACCTCTAAAAAGTAAAAGAAGCCATAACCTTAGAGTATTTTATCAGTTGCACACAAAAGCAGCATGCTCTACAGAGTTAGAACTCTGACAGTGCTACTATACTTAGTGCACTGAGTTAATAATTGAGTGTTCCACATTTAAATTTATCCCTGCATATTCTCAATTTAAGAGCAATTAAAAACAAAATAGGAAAAAAAATTGTTAATATTAATTTACATTATTTCTTAGAAAAAAAAGGTTTCATTAAGAAACTTTCATGAATAGTTCTGAGACTGACTAGAAGGCTTTTGCTTGAAAATTGTACTAGGTAATAAATTGTGTATCAAATGATGCAAATATAAAATTATCAACATAACAAGTAGTGGCTAAACACAATTCCTGCAACATAACACTGTATAAAATGGGTAAAAATGCCCCAGACACATGATAAGCAGGGACCAAAAACATATGCTTTAAATTTGGGGTTCCTCTTCCCCCCGAGGCTCAGTCACCACTGAAGTACCATGAATAAATCTACTGTGCAAACCAAGAACACACACTGCTGGCTTTAGAAACAGATCTTAGGCACTACACTTAATGTCATTATCTTGAGCTCTGTGGCATCTTGATACTGGACATTTACCATCTAAGGCTGAGTACCCAGGGGCTCCCTACATCTCAAAATGAAGCAATTCAGTCTTAATGGCAAATGTATGTTTTAAAAAAGGCTTCATGTCCCTCAAGGCAGGGACCATACATCCACTATCAAGCCAAGGTTGCCTGCAGCACCACCTTGGTGCTACATGCTACAGGCTTCTGCACATTTAATGCCACAGTTTACAACAGACTCAAAGGGCAGATGATCCAAATTCAGCCAATCCCATGATGTTAATTAAAGCTGAATTCAATTTCAATCTGCTAAAGCTGTCACGTGTGAGAGTTTAGCACATGAAGAACTAGTGCACTTAGAGACTGGGGTGTAAAGAAGATAACTTGGAGAGATTAAAAGGAATATCTACAGGTGCAAATATAGGAGGGAAGGAACTCAAGAGGGATTTAGATCTATGTGACTAGCTGCACAGACTTCTCCAAGGCATGAATCCAGTCCTGAGCTAGGATTTTACTTTCTCTTAGCAGTACTTCAGTATTAAATTCCCTCAAAAATATAAAAATTCCCTCAGAGCTCCCCTTTGAGATACCACTCTCAAAAAACCTCCCCAAACTGTCCCAGCAGAATACACCCACATCTCAGTCACCCAGCAGAATACACCCTGCTCAGTCCTCCCAGAAGTAACAATGTTTTTTCCTTCCCTTTCCCAGACATTTCTACACCCATTTTCAAAGCATCAATCAGGTGGATTGGAATTTGGCCCGAGTTCTATGCAGCATTCAGAAGTGCTGAGTCAGGGGTTTACTGGATCGATTTTGGTCATAATTTGTTCCTACTTGCACAGCTTTATGAACTGGGCATTTTTGTGTTTCATTTTTAAAAGGAGAGGTGGTTATTCTGGTAGCAGTTGATGGTGGCTTCTTCCTCCCTTACCATCCCTCTGAAAGGCCATCAGGATTCTGACTTTCCCCCATTAACTTCTTTGGTTTCTCTTCTGTAATTTGTCTACCCTTCCCCTTTGCTTGGGCCTCTGTTTGCACAGAGTTCAATTTACTATGGAGTTCCATTTATTTTATGGCCTTCTACCAGTAGACCCTGAGTGCTGATCTTTAATGTGAACACTGTGTGGCCTTACAGGTTTTTTTTCTTTTAAAGTGGCTTATTTTTTCTTCCCTAAAATCCTATTATAAGGGTATCTAAAAGGAAGATAAACATGCAGTTAGTTACTCCACATACAGAATGTTACTTAAACACTGGGGATATAGAGCAGTAGGCACTTTTTGTATTTCATAAGCAGTCTGTAAATGGTCAGGTCAAGCCTAAGACTATAAACCATGCACTGGATTTATGGTTATCAGTAGCATTCAGGATTTAAAACAAACAACCAAAAAAAACCCCAACAGCTCAATATTAAAATTTGACAGTCTATTAGGATGCATAGTGGGTGTGAACTAGGGCCTCTTGCAAAAATCTGCAAATTGGATGTTTACCAAGAAGCCTACAATTGTACAGGCTGTAATATATTCTTTCTCTAGTACTATAGGACTTGTGTTTATGCAGAGTGTAATTGAATGTATTTCTACTCACATAAATCTTTATCCACACTCAGGAACACAGAAATCATGCTCTGTAGCAACTAAGATACCTGTTGTCTGTATCAGATAGGTAGTGAAAAGGAAAAATAGTGCTTTTAAGAGGACATCCATTTTAATTTTGTCTGGTATAAATCTGACTAGTTCATGATTTGCTTTAATTTTTATTGTATTAGAGGAATATTCTACCCAGACGTATTGTTATTTCAGAATACCAGGCTCCACTTCCAAGAGTGACATTTGTGATCCCCAAGAGCCTGTCTTGCTGCTGTCATTTCTGCACTGCATTGAACTCATTTATTCATAACCAGCTATTAAACTGCCCTCCTGGATGTACTGAGACACCATCAGCAGACAGGCCCTTGGCATATGGCTGTCACATACACCAGCAGCACTCCTTGAAAGACAGGGCACTTGGACTCTTGATACCCCTTTGAATGACACTTCCAACCAGGGAGAAACAAGCCAGCCAAAGGCTGAAGAGCTGGGGAGCCTGTGGAGGCTGCTGCCCCTGTGCAGCATCCTGAGGTTCTGAACAGAGCAAGGAGGGCAACTGCAGGGCAAGAAAACCTGAGTATTCTCCAGTACAGGGTGTCCCACATCTCAGAGACCTTCCTAATTATAGGGCTACACCCTGCCCTGGAAGGAGAGGGGTTTGTTCAAATTAAGATAAAATGGAAAGCAAAGGCAAATTTCAGTATTTTCTTGACTTTGAAGTAAACAGATTTTTAATATTTATTTTTTTTCACCCCCTCAGAAAATTCTCATTCCTAATTTGTTAGAGATTATTACATAGAGAGCTGCACTTTACTAAGGAGATACAACTTCCCATTGAAACTGCTTTTCAGGTAAAAGGGAGCTTAAGAAACCACAACAGAGCCAGTGCAAAAGTAATGATTACTTTTCAAATAATCAATGAGCCCAGGCTTCCTAAACATGAAATGTCACAGTTTCAGCTTCTGAGTTACTATATGGAACAGCTTCACAAAGAAAGCAAAACACAGCAATTCAATCACCCAAGTGATTTAAAACAAGCAATTAAATCACCCAAGTTTTGGGAGAGCTTTCTTTAAACATAAAATAATATTCTCAAACTACTAGGGGTGAGGGATGACACTCACAGAGATTTAAATGAAACAACTAAGAATGTTTGGTGAACCTAAAAATCACCACTCAGAAAGTTTGTGTCTATCAATACTTGAGGATCTCCAGACAACCAAGTACTTCCCACAACACGGTACCCACTGATCAGTCAAAAACAATTCTATAAACCAACCAAAGGTGCAGTTTGGGTATTTTTAGGAACCTTTCTAAAGCATTTGCTGCTGCCTTTCCCTAAAGCAGCAGTAAAGCCACTGGGATTGAGCGGGAGGCTGCCAAGCATTCTCAAGGGGCCAAGAAGCTGTGTGCAAGCCCAGTGCCTGTGTCTTCATACAACTCACTTCCCTGGTGAAAGCACCACTGCACCACCTCTCTCCTTCCAGCTCCAGCTGGGAGGAGTTCAGCAAAGTGCCTCAGAGAGCAGCAGCCAGGAGCAGCCTCTACTCACATACCTGTTTCGTCGGGCGAGCTCGGCGAGGCGCTGTCCTGGGACAGAGTAGTCCAGCTGGAGTCTTCATCACTAGGAGCCAGGTTTTGGATCCTGTGGAGGGCACAATCAGTTTTGGCCCCAGTTTTTGGGTGGTCTTTCTTAGTCTCGGGGCTCGACGACACCGTGGCAACTTGGCCATCCTCTGGGCTCGAGAGCGTGGTTTGTTTCCGGGGCAGGACTTCCCCGTTGACGAGGACGGTAGAAGCCTGGCTGTTGCTCTGTGCAGATTTCTCTTCCATCGTAACAAAACTCTGCTCTAGCTCTCTAGCAGACGTCTCTAGATCTGCATAGTAATTCAGGAAGCTCTTGGTCCTCCTCGGCTGCGAGGGTAATATTTCACAGCCGGAGGAATCCTGTGGGATCGGTTCTTTGCCCTCAAACTTCTCAGAAGTTACGTTTACTCCCGCAGTGGTGCAGAGGTTTTTGTTGGGATCCTGCTGGCCCTGCTCGGCAGCTTTCCTGAGCTGGTTTTCTCCATTCTTCACCAGCTTGGTGTTGGCAGAGCTGTTGCCCAGAAGGGGCTGCGCCGCGGGATCGGACAGCCCCATGGCCGTCTGGATGTTAGTCAGAGCGTATTTCTTCCGGCATTTTGGGGGGGTGCTGCTCCTGGTCTCCGTGTGCCTGAGCTCTGCATTCAGCAGCTCGTTGTGAGAGGAGCGCAGGTTGAGGGTGTTGGGAGGGGTGGCCGGGCTGTTGCGGTTCACAACGTCCGTCGTGCTGCCGCTTGCCATAAACACCGCCAGCGCGTCCACGCCAGAGTCAACTGCAACAGCACAGAGAGGCAGGAGTGAGACACACTTCATTTACAGACACGGGGGTTAGGCATTGGAATGGGCTGCCCAGGGAGGTGGTGGAGTCCCCATCCCTGGAGGTGTTTCAAAACCGTGTGGCTGTGGTGCTGGGGGACGTGGTTTAGGGACCCTGGCAGTGCAGGGGGAACGGTTGGACTCGATGATCTTAAGAGGTCTCTTCCAACCAAACGAGTCAATGATTACACACACTATTTTGGCTAGGGCTTCAGGTAAAGGGCTGCAGGACTTTACATCATTTGTTTTACAGAGGAAAATTCCCACAACCTAAGTGGGTAAAAGAATAGGCAAAAGCTTACCTTAAGTAAGAGAAAACAGAAGCAGTAAAAAAAAATATTTTTTTATATATATATATATGTGTGTGTGTGTGTATACAACTCCTCAGGACCACAAAGTTGAGAAAAAGCAGAAAGCCTGACCCTAGACAAGGCAGTTTTATGGCAGCTTTTTCACATCTGATTGTGTTGCTGACAGGCCTGGAGAAAGGAGAGGGACCCTTTGCAAATACCTGGAAGACCAGAAATCATCCTTATCATAATTTCGTTTTAGTATTTCATATCAATCTCCAATGAGGAGGGGAAGAACTCCTCAATACTCACTGCCAGCAAGCAGAAAATGTGAGAAATTTCTAAGCAGACTACAGGCAGATGCTGATGGTTTTTTTCATCTAGGGTAGAACTCAAGTACTGTTAATTTTAATCCTCCCAGGCAAGTCAGCTGTTGACTCTTAACACCAGCATTTTCTCTGCTCTTTGTCTTTCCCCTTCCCCTCCACCCTTTTATTCATTTATTTATTGGTGACAGGGGAAGTAGAGGGTCATAAGGTAGGGATATTACAAGTAGTAGATTATTTCAGAAAGAGGTAGTAGACTTCTGTGGAGTGAAAAAAAAATTCCCTTGACAAATATCCTGCTCTAATTCAATCAACTTTCAAATAAGGTCTGCTTCAGAGGTGAAGGGGGCTCACTTTTTCTACAGCTCCCAAAGTTCAACCATAGGATAAAAGCATACATCTTAGGGCAGAGTACACATATTACACCATTAAATAAAAACATTCTTTTGTCTACTTCTAGACAAGTTTATATTTTAATATTTTTTTTTAGCTAGGGGCACAGCTCACATTTTGAAAAAAAAATATTTTTTATTAAGGAAACCACTTTTAGACTGAAAAAATGATTTTACAATATAATTTTTAAATACTGTGATTTGTTCCTGTATTGTCTCTTTATGTCTACCATTAATCTGTACCCATTCTCCATAAACACCTCAATTTCCATCCTGTAGCAGTCACTGTTGTTTGACACCTGGCAGCCAAATTAGAGGCCAATTAATAAATCACTCCCATCTGCCACAGCATGAAACACCCTTTCTGTTGTTCCTAATTTTCAGATATCACTGACTGCTTATGTGGCACTTAAAAACATGTCTGGGGATCATCCAGGAATGAAAAGCTGTAATTGGAGCTGGCTGATGACAGATCATTCCAGCTGAGTTGTACTGCACCTTTGTGTATTTGATATATGATGCAACTGAATGTGGTACAGATTTACAAGAGATTAAATACATGGGTTTTAAAAGAACATAGACATAAAAAAAGTGAGAAGCACTTCACAATGTTACCTAAATGCACACAGTGTTGCCTCCTCATTGATGTGCTGCTGTTAAAGCTGTGTCCTTCCAACCATCACTCTTGGTTCATTTAACACCAAGCAGCCTAAGCACACTCTGCTCCCTGAATCACCCACCTAGAACAGCTTTTAAAACTTGTTTAAAACAGATTTTACCATTTCTGAGCCCCAGTCAGTCTAGACCAACTGCAAATCCTTCAGAAGACAGACCACCAGGTAACCACTCTGCAAACCCATCATCTTAGGGAACAAACATTCTACAGGCAATTTCAGCATCACCCAAAAGAGTTCCAAAAAACACTTGTCATGTGATTTTAAGGAACTTGATAAATGCACATCAACAGATGTTGCTATCTGCATCTTGCCTAAAACTGACCAAGTCTCATGTAAACAAGATCACATCTGATCCTACATCATGCTACCAAAGCACATGTTTTCATCTAGCAATATAAAATAGCCTGTGTTTATGGACTGTCCACTTTTATTTTTCTGAACAGTTAAAAGTCTGAAAATCTGGAAGGATAATTTTCATCCACTGCCTGACCTTTAAAACTTAGAGAATTGTACAGTATCTACAGATTTCACTAGATTATATTTTACTTTATGCTTCAGCAAATTAAAACAAGCATTTTCCCCCCCCCATTAATAAATGCAACTGCCACAATCTGTAACAAGACAGAAATTTATTCTTGTTTTTTGTTAAATAAGCTATCATGCAAAGATTGTTCCTATTTTTACCACTGAACAAATTTCTTAAAAAATAATCTTCCTAGATAAATCCTAGATAAAACTGCCTGCCAGATAGATTATATTTACCCAGTCTCCTACCATTAGCATTTCATGCATCAAAAATGTGAGAATCATCACAGAAATAAAATGTATGTGTTTTACTAATCTGCTTGATAACAGCTTCCCCATGGATCTGTGATCAACACTGGAACACTGAGCAGTGACTGAGCCAATGCCTCCAGAAGTCTTTGCAACCCACTCAGTATTTGTAAATTGGAAAACCACTGGATGCCACCTCCCTCCTGACCTCCTCTCAGATTGATCAAACCATCATGATCAAATGAGCAATGAATATGCCAAGAGTACCCCGAGGTGCCCACAGAGAGGAGCAGGCTGTGCTCAAGACAAGGCAGCTGCTCACTGGCTGCTGCCCTGTGCTCCCAGTCAGGCTCTGGCAAACACACCCAGCATCCCCCTGCTCTCACAGCATCACAGCATGTCAGGGGTTGGAAGGGAGCTAGAAGATCATCTAGTCCAACCCCCCTGCCAGAGCAGAATCACCTCGACCAAGTCACCCAGGAACAGCTCCAGGTGGGGCTGGAATGTCTCCAGAGCAGGAGACTCCACAACCTCCCTGGGCAGCCCCTGCCAGGCTCTGCCACCCTCACTGGGAACAAGTTTGTCCTTGTGTTTCCCTAAACTTCTTACAGATAAAAAGGTGGGAAGAAGGGAAGCAACCAAAGAAGCAAAAAGAGAGGAAGAAATACAGATGGGAAGGGGCCGGTCTTGAGTTTCAAGAGAAGCTGCTACCAGAACAGAACTAACTACAGCACTGGAAAGCTGTTGAATGGAAGGAAATCATTAAATGCTCTGAAGAAAGACTAGACTGCAGAGCAGAGCAGCATAGGGAAGAAGAGCTACTTGAAACATGTCATTTTTCCCCAGATCAACTGGGAAACATCCCACTTTCTAATTAAAAGCTTTAAGGAAATGCAGCTTCTTCCTCTGCCTATAATTCCAAGGCCAAAATTCCAATGCCTGATTTTCTGTCTCTTATTCTGCCTCTCCCACAGACCTTGCCTTCCTCGCTGCAGGGGTACATAATGCACACTGGTGCTGCACCCCTGGGCACCTTGTCCCCCCTGCTCAGGCAGCTCCTCATTTTTTTCCACCTCCTCTGCCTTCTGCTGAGCAGCAAAGAAAATGGACAAGCAGAACAGGGATCACAGAGTTGATAGATGCATCTCAGCTAAATCAGGGGAACAATGGTAAGTTGTAAGCAAGTAAAAATAGGGTATGATCATTAAAAACATTAGATTTTGGTGAAAAACTAAGAATATTTAGGGCATTACCATTATTGGGATTAATAACATCAAAATGTCAGTGCTTTAAGACTGTAAGTAGGTAGAAGATCTGTCACAGCAATCCAAAAATGCTTTAGCTTGCTTACTTTTAAAAACAAATTAACTGCACACTTCTAATGTTTAGAAACATACCTAGAGACACAGTGTAATATACTTACACAACTAGAACAGCTTGAACACAAAGTAGTCACCATTTTTTAAGCATTCTAAGCAAAGAATGCTATTACTTGAATAGCTTTTATTGATGTTTTTAAATTGGTGAAACCTTACAGAGCTTAGAAGAGAGAAAATGCCATTGCAAACAGAAAATAGATAATTACAGATTTGGCTTTACCACTAACAAGAATTTTTGCATTTTACTGTCTATAGGAAGAGGTTTTTAAAAGCTGAATGGAGAGTTTATTCAAAAAGACACTGATGAAAAGCAAGTGCTTGCTCTTTTTTCATGTGTAAGTGCAAAATGAAAGCAAAATAAGGGCCTGGGAAGAAGAAGAAGAAGGAAAAGAAGAAGGAAAATTTCACATATTTGCATTACAAGACCTTTTAAAGGGCATCTGACCTGGAAGTACTTCTGACATGGTTCACGGGGCGTCAGCAATGCATCAGGGAATAGATTATAATTTGAAATCTGAAAAGAGGGATCATTTAAGAATTAAAACCAAAGGAAAACACAAAATAATAACACCACATTTCAGAAGCTCCTGAGTGACATTAAGCATTCTAAGCAAACCCCAGAACATAGCAGTGAGGATCTTTTGAGCTTTTAACAGTCATTAAAGTATGGAAGATGCTAGGCTACAGCAATGAGAACAAGTAATTAAAAATAACTATGACATTTTTCTTAATGTATGCTTTGCTAGGAGCACAAGTTCAACAATATTCTCAGGTTTTAATCAGCATACTGCAGCAAAAACTTCATTATATTAGAAAACCTGGGGGTTTCCCCAATCACCCAACTAGAGCTTACTGAGAAAACTACAGCAAAGGCTGGTAAAAATAAGCACAGCAAGTCATGTTCACATGAAAATGTGCAGAGTGAGATTCAATATATGAAATTAAGCAGCATAATATGCAGGGCTGATTCCACAGAAGGGAACCATCAAAAGCAATCTAGGCAGCAAGCTCCTGCACAGGACCCTCTCCTGGCCATCTCCTCATAAGTAAACCATGTTGTGTTTAAGTCTCTGGTTTGGATGTGAATGTCATGTATACTGGGAGACAAAGTATTCCTGTGCCCTTAAGACTATTTTTGCTGTTGTGTCAAAGAAACATATTTATTTGTGTTATTTATTTCATAGTAATTTCATAAAGTAGGTTTCCCTTCTGAAAGGATATCTGTTGAGCACAATATATTTAATTAAAAACTCATGCCATGCTGCTCCAGCCTTAGGTTCTGTACACTTGGGCTCTAGTTAAAGCCTAAGCAGCTGCAGAACACCTCTGTTGTGCACTGACTGCAAATCAACACTAATTCCCCTCCACTTCAAAGGCTGAATTCCAATATCAAAGCATTAATTCTTAATTAAATATGCTCTACACATCTGTATTCATTCTTCAACTAGGACCAGCTAAATAAATGGTAGTAGTTGAATAGATGTCTGCTGAAAGCATCTTAATAAAGTCTAGATTTCCATGAATGCATCTGGAATCAGAATCAACAACAGAAACTTTCTTCATGTCAAGTGTTCACTGTGCTCCTTCCCAACTACATACCTACACAAATTCCAGGGGATGTTAAACACTTTCAGTAGGGAAAAAGAAAGAAAACTCTTGCATGAAGTGCTATGGTAGATCAGAGCAACCAATAATGTTCCTACAGCCAGTGTTTCTATCCTGCTGCTCCCTCCAGCAATGGCATCTCTGCTGGACTGAGCTTGGAAGCTGAAGAGAGAAAGTTCAGCAAAGCCAGGAAAGCAAATTCCACCAGTGGGCAGAGCAGCTTGAGGACCACGAGGGCAGGAAAGGAGCAGGGAGGGCTGCAAGCAGGTAGCACACGTGCTCTCAAACCCACCTGCAGGCTCTTCAACACAAACTTCAGAGTTGCTGAGGAGAAGAAGGACAAGTTGAGTCCAAATCCCCTGGCCAAGCATTGAATCACTGCTGCCCTCTCCACTCCATCCTGGCTGAAATCACCACCCAGTAACCAGCTTTCTGTCCTGGCTTCCCCACTCCCAAAAGGCAACCTGCCAGCCCTTGCTGCCACAGGAATGGCATTTTTCAGTTTAGAGCTAATCCTGATGCCAATCAAGTGTACCAAGCCTAGCAGCAGTGCTCTCTGTTCTAGTGATGCTCTTATTGATGGATAATTAAAGATACTGATCTGTCTTTAAATAATGAGATTAAGGAAAGAAACAACTTCAGATAATGCAAGGAGTTCTGGGTCTCAAATGAATTATTCCTTTCTATTTGCCATTTTTCCCACCACAGTCAAATTCCCCATCCAGCAAAAATTCCGAGAAAAGATGCCTCAGAATCAGATTGGAACAGCTACAAAAGAAAAACAATAAAAATAAAAGACACAAAAAGAAACAGGCTAAATCCATTGATCTTTTACTTACATTATTAAGATGGATACATCTAAATAATCTGTGTATATTTGACTGACTAAAACTCTATGTTGCAGACGACCTGGGTCATCTTATACAACATCAGCATTCTTAAATCAAGTAATCACTTGAAGAAATAAAGAGCAATTCTTTCATTTCTATAAGGCATACCCATGCCATGCTATCATGACTAATCCTGCATTTATTGAGGGAAAAGACAAGATGGCATACTAAGTCTTTTGCAAATTCAATTTTCTCCCTTTAATTAGATTTCACCCCCTGTGTAGAATGGATCAGTCTGGCAGGCAAAAACAGGGTTGTCACAGCAAGAAGATGGAGTGTGTTTTATCTATTAGCTACTTGCAAACACAGATAAGACAACCAGGTCCTTGTCATTTGATCTACACATTCACAGTGGCATTTGTTAAGGAAACCTGTGGCATTTTTTTCTAATCTCATTCTGTAAATTAAACTCCTGAGTCCTAACATTCCATTAAAAAAAAAATCAATATATAAATGACTAAATCTCTACAATAAAGATCACTCCTGAGTTATCTGAAAATCACAAACTCTGCTTTAAATGCACATTCTAATATAGGGCACAGCCATGAACTTCATTCTCACACAGGAACACAAACTCAGAAATCATAACCTAAATTTCTGCAACTGAGATGACCAATTCAGCAAGAAGTACAACCAACTGCACACCAAATGCAGATATTTCAGCTTCTCTTTTTAAACTAGCATATTTTAACAACCTTCTGATGGCCTGGCATCATGATTTCACCTGCTTCAACTTCATCTGCCCTCTGAATTAGTTAAAATAAATATATGGCTAGTTACACTGCTTGTCAAAGTTACCCAGAAATATTTTCACCTACAAATTACCCAGATTGGTAGAAATAGTTTTGAGCCACCTGTCATCCCTGTCTCATAGCTCACAACTTAAAATGCACTTAATTCTGTGTACCACACACTTTTGTTTTCTTGTTACTGTAAGATTGTATTTAGTGTCAAACTGGACTCTAGGGATGAAAATCTGAAAATTAAATAAATGGGAAATAATCTTTCAGTGGATTCTCTCCCGTTCTATGTGAGAAGAAATAAAGAATAAAACTACATGCATATAAAAATTCTCTGTAACAAGAATGAAAACCTCCAATTTAATTAAGTGATTTGCAAATTATTTCAAAATGCTAACAGTAAGTTAAGACCTGTGAGGAAAAAAAAAAGAAATCTGAGTCTTATTCACAGAGTGATTGGCAGGTTTTGCTAAATGATACTATGAGGTTTCTCAATGAGAGGAAATGAAGATTTTACACATTGACAAGATTGTTCCTGTTCAACAAGCACTAGAATTATCCTGTATCTCACCCAGGTAAGGTTATTATTTGTGCACTTTTAACTACATCTGCCAAGAAGATCTTCAAAGGAATATGTGTCCTACCCACACATCCCTTGCTCCCAGTCACAGAACAGGATGTATTTCTGAGCACAGATTTCTAGTCTGGTTTTCCATTAAAAGCTGAACTAAAATAAGGCTCATTACACAAAGAGCTACCTCTCAAAAGGCTGAAAGCAGCCTGCAACCAAACTTTAATAGGACAAATCAGAAATACTTCAAAATAGTTTATAATCCAAGTGTTGCTTAAGATGACAGAATGCTCAGAGATGACTAAACTAGCCATACCCTACATTAACTGTTCCAATGTAATTATGGAAATAAAATAGGGGAAATACTTTAATTTTCACCTGCTGTAGCAAGCAGTGTTCCTTAAGAATGGTGTAGTACTATGCTGAGAAACTTCTAACCTAGTGCTCCTATATAAAACAAAACCACATACTCAAATAAAATCAAAGCATCATATTTGCTTCATGGTCTGCATAAACTGAACAGATCAATCAATAATTATTGATACTTAATACAGTGGAAGTAGAACATTAAAAAAGTAAATGCACTTACTGGCATTTCTATTATTTACACTGAAGTGTGGCTGAAGTGGCATCAGTTTCAACAAGCAGCAAATTTGGCTGCAGAAGACAATGAACAAGTGGAAAAGAACAACCTAATATCACTGGGAGGGGGATACAAGGGGATAATGAGTTTAAAAAGCCCAACAAAAAACCAATCAAACAGCAAAACTATTCCCTCCATCATTGGTACAATATTGAGATTGCAACAACTGTGAATGTGAAAGACAATAGCTGAGATAATGCAAGTGCTCCTTATTTATGCACAGAAAACAAAAGCACAAGCCAGCAGTTTCACTGAGATCTTATCTGCTATCAGAGATTTCATTATGATCCTCATTTCCCAAAGACTGGGCAATTTCAATACTCTCATTATTCCTGGATGTCCAAAGCACTTATTATGTCAGGCACCAGGAAGTTGCACAAATCATAGAGTAACAAAACCAAAAAAACAAAGCAAGTTTCCTGACTTAGAAACCTTGACAGTTGAAGGAAAGGGAAAACTTGGCTTAATAAAAGCACAGAATAATCATGAATTAGATGGTTTGGTATCTCTGTGCTCTGGTAGATGATGGGAATCCCAGTGTTTCCCCAAACAAACAATTCCACTTCTTCACTGTCTGCAACTGTTCAACTAGACAACAGGAAAAACATCCTAGGCTCTTCATGATCTTACCAGGTTCTTCCAGCCCCTGACATTCCATGATTCTGGTACCAATTTAATGCCCATTAATCATTCTCTCTAAGCAGGAATGGGAAAGATTTGATTACCTGTCTCTTAGCTTTAGAATGATGTAGTGTAAAGAGTGATTCAAACAGACCAGTTCCATTCTGTACTCCAGCACCTGACCACCAGAGATCTGTCAAAACTCTCAACCATTTATTTCCTCCATTCTAGTATAAATTAGAATTATTACTATTACTATTATTTTATTATTATTATTACTCCATTCTAGTAGTGGTTCCACTGCACTAGCATGCTTACTCTATGGGAGACAACACATTTTTAATTATCTTTGTTATAAGTTACCTTTGCACTTTTGCACAACACAACCTTCAGTATGAAATAATGTAATGAAATCCAGTAGGATACAGTGAAGAGAAAAAAAAAATGGGAATAATATTGAACTCAAGCATATAAATAATCTGAAGACATTAGTTGCAGTTGTAAGCAATTAAAGCTATAGCACATAGTAATATTTTAGGATAAGCTCAAGTAGTTTGTTAATTTGAAGTTTTCTGGTACTAAAAACCTTGGGATAGGAACAAAGGCAAACAGCATCTCAACTTCTGAACTCTAGTAAGTAGGAAATGCTGAACACAAAGCACAGCACAAAACACAGCCTGCTGCATAGATTTGGTCAAGACACACCATAAGCTGCTTGTTGAAACTCCAGAAAACACCTCTGCAGTTGAAGGACACATCAACACACTTACCAAGGGGTACCTGCACCAGCTAGAGCACGTCAGCACTCTCTAGAAATACTGCTTCAAAAATCTAGCAATTTAGCAGCCTTCAAAAGCAAGACAGCAAGAAAGAAAGGAGACCAACTGCAGACGTACACGAGCTGCTTGGCCGATAGTGAGCCCCTGGGTACCTCCTGCCCATAGTGCCAGTCAGCACATCACCACACGCTGCCAGCTGCTTCCCAAGGGCAGATCCACACGCTCACCTGAGGGAGGAGAGAGGAAAAAGGTGGAGATTTAGTCCAGCAGCTGTTGTCTTTTTCATTCCAATGCTAACGACCCCAAAAGATTTCGTGGTAACTGCAACTATCAATGATTCACAGTCATGTTGTCAGAGGAGATGAACTGCTGTGCTACACATGCAGCATAAATTCATTATAGACCTGGAGTATTTATATAATATCATTATATTATATATTATTATATATTATTATACACCTTGAGTAGTGTGTCCAGTTTTGGGCCCCTCCCTACAAGAAGGATGTTGAGGTGCTGGAGCGAGTTCAGAGAAGGGCAACGAAGCTGGTGAAGGGTCTGGAGAGTTTCTCCTATGAGGAAAGGCTGAGGGAGCTGGGATTGTTTAGTCTGGAGAAGAGGAGGCTCAGGGGGGACCTTATTGCTCTCTATACATGAAGGGAGGTTGTAGGGAGGTGGGGGTCAACCTCTTCTCCCAAGTTCAAAATGCCAGGATGAGGGGGAATGGCTGCAAGTTGCACCAAGGGAAATTTAGGTTGGATAGCAGGAAAAATGTCTTTAGAGAGGGTGGTTAGGCATTGGAATGGGCTGCCCAGGGAGGTGGTGCAGTCCCCATCCCTGGAGGTGTTTCAAAACCGTGTGGCTGTGGTGCTGGGGGACATGGTTTCCTTTGGCCCATGACAGGCAGAACACCAAACACTGCCAGAAAGTTTGCTTTTGGCTTTAACTAGTTAGGCAGTAGGTGAGATTTAGTGCCAAAGCCATCTCAAGTTCTGTGGAGCAATCAGTAAGGAACAAGTTTATGAAGAGTCTGGTATAGAAGCAAAACTGATACTTGCTACACAAAAATGATGCCTTTGAATCTGTCTCCAGAAACCCAAGTGTCTTCACAGGAATGCAGGCAATTTACTAGCACATCAGTTTTCTTCAAGTATTAAAATCCCAAGCAAACAAGAAACAGGCAGCACATCTTAGGCCCAGTTTGGAATGAGAAATCACAAATCCAAAATCTGAACTGAAATGCTACTGAACCAGAATAACTATTGTAAAATCTTATTCTAAAAACAGTCCCACTGTTAGTTTGGGGTTTTTTTTTTCCCTTTGGTGTAAGTTATGTGCTTAAACACTGGTTTGCAGTTGATTTTCAGCTTTCTTTTTCTTAGTCCAAGCCTTCGTTTTCACAGATGTCTTCCAATACACACTGTATGTCAACCATGCCATTTATAAAGATAAATTTCCTTGTATTCCATTCCCTTGCTGGAAGGGACAAAAAAAGCAAATTCAGGGGGAATGTGTTCCCTAATTCATTGAGGATTTTTACTGTCAAACAAAACAAAAAACACCCCTCACCCCCCAAAAAATAAACAACAAACTCACAAAAAAACCAAACAATCAACCAACAACCAACCACAACCACAAACCAACTTACTAAGGGGAAACAGAAATTATGACTGCATGTCAGTATTTACATTTTTTTCCCTAGCTTGCGAAAGAATTTGATTGGTGTGTCTGGAGCCACAAGAATACTCATTTTTCATAAATGCATTTCTTATGATGATATTAAATTGCCAGCTGACAACCTGACCTTCCTTGGTTCTCTGCAAGCAATGTTTGCTTTAAATACTAGTGTGTTTAAACACAAATATAAGTGCCTTCACAGTGTCTGGTATTATTTCATACAATAGACTGACATCAGACCCACCCTCACACGCTCAAGAAAAATTATACCCAAAATAAGAATAAAAAGAGATTTATTACCTAAAGAAATCATGCGAGTGTGATTAGTGCAAGGAACAGCAACACACAGCTGGGAAAGAAAATCAAAATACTATTGCATGTTTCTCAAGGGACAACTACTGGAGAAATTATTCCTGTACTCTGGGTGATATTCAGACAAAGAACACAATCCCACCTTTGAAGTCTTGCTTTGAATAGCAGGAAACAGCCCTGCTAAGGAATGGGTAGAGCTGAATGCCTTGCATTGTTTTAAATAAGCACACAGGGGCCATGGGTTCTATACAGAAAAGGCCACAGTAGCCAAGGTGGATTTAATGAAAATTAAAAAATAATTTAAAAATAATAAAATAAAAATTTATTATTATTATTTTTCAAAGCTGTCTGCGAGGTAACAGCAGTAATGCTAAATGAGAACATGCTGATTTCTTCTAAATGTGCTCATTTCTTCTGAAATGACTGCCACTTTGTTGGGTTTTTTTCTTCTTCTTCTGCCAGTGGGAAGCTTTTCAAGCACAGCTAGGTTTCTGTTGCAGTTACATCCCTTCTCTCCACTTTTCCCCACCCATACTTTGGGGGAAGAGGCTGCCCAGGGAGGTCGTGGAGTCTCCTGCTCTGGAGACATTCCAGACCCACCTGGATCTGTTCCTGGGTGACTTGGTCTAGGTGCCCCTGCTCTGGCAGGGCGGTTGGACTTGATGATCTTCTAGCTCCCTTCCAACCCCTGACACTCTGTGATGCTGTGATTCAGCTACATCAACAGGGCACTGAGCCTGAAACATCCCAGTAGCATCTGGTCCCTCACACCAGGGTTTCATAGAACATGCAGGAAATTGGAAGATAATCAAGGTAACAGGTTTCTGTTTTTTACAAGGATATAAGGTTTGGCTTACAGCAAAATAAAGGCCAAGATAAGCAACAAAAAACATAAAGTGTGTTGTTGGCACAAGAAAGAAGTGCATGGAAGGCAGACAGCACTAAATTTAGGCTGTAAATATCTAAAGAAATGTAAATAAATGATGGCACATGTTTAGAATAATAGAAGTATATTCCTGAGCACCTCTTTCCCTCCCCATTCACAACTTATATTGTATTGACAACTTCTGCAATACAGCATAAATTGTTCCTGAGGTGACATGCCATGTGTTGTATTTTCCTTTTGACAATGCAGAAGGAATTCTCAGCATCCAGAAAGAAAAATTTATTAATCGAGTCCCATGTCAAGAAATGGTTCATTATCTGCAGTTCTAACAGCAGAGTTCCATCTGTCTTGATTCAAGAACTTGGGAGAAAACAACTTTTTAAAAATAATTAAATGTCTGTCAGAATAATCAGAATAGAATTTCATGTTGTCTGATTAGCATCAATGCTTCCTAATCCTAACGGAGCCATAAATAATCACATTAAATATTGCAATACTCCATTAAAAAAGCAATTTTAGTTGACATTTTCTAAAGTACTGTTAATTTCTAAATCACAGTAGCATTTTTCATTTTTTTGACAAATACAATAAGCCTGGGGACAAAAAATTCCCAGCTCAAAACAACCAACCAGTCAGGATTCAAGGGTTTCTTTTCAGGTCTCCATAACACTCTCCCCCAAGGCAAGAGCTGTGTCCTTAGTTTGCAAGGACAATTGCTACCAATATATTGAAGTTCTTTTTGAAAAGATGATATATTAAGGTAGTAAAATGGTTGGACCATGTCCTGCACCAGCCAGTACCACATCATCTGCTGCTCTTAGCAGTGGCAAAATGGGATGAAAAACACCTCTAGCACCAGCAGTGACAGCTCAGACTACTGCATTCACAGGGTTGAATTAGTAGCCATTCCTTTTAGCACTGGCTAAAACATTTGCTCTCATGCAACTGCACACCAACATGAGATTACACCTGGCTAAAACCCATCATACTCTCTTGCAAAGGTTGTTTATAAGAAATCCCTTGTCTCAGAGTGTAGCTTTATCTAAGGTGGGGAAAAAAAAACCAAACCAGCCAACCCACCACCATAAAACTTCTGGAATTCTCCACGCTGAGAAGTCTTATATAAGGAATTATAAAGGAAAAATAACATGCATCATGCAAGATCATTTTCTAATCCAAGATTTCAGCTAGGTACTAGCATTTCTCTCCTTCCTACATTTTAACTAACCAGCTAAAGAAGAAACTTACAGGAATTTGGAGTTACTCCACAAGTAAAGCAAGAACTTGAGGCACATTGAAGATTTGCTCAGTGGCTACAAGGCTTACTGGTAAACATCTGAAAACTCACCTCCATCAGTGAGGGCTGTACAAATACACCTTGGTAAGGATCACATCAGCACAAACCCCAAAGAGTGCTGCTGCATTTCAGGAAGGTAAAAGAGCAATTGTGATGGAAAAGATTCCTGCCTCTGGCTGCAAAGGTGAAGTTTCTCAGCAGGGCTCTACAAGTAAACTGCTTGTATGGTGTAGACAAAGTCTTCCAGCTAATAGCATTTTCTTTGTGGGCAGACAATGCCACACCTCTCACATATGTTCTTTCTGAACATGAGAAAGTCTGCAAGAATGGATAAGCCAAGAACTGCTCTTGCTGGAGTACTAGAGAAACTGGAGCATCTTTAGCATAAATCATGATAAACAATGTAAATACTGCATAGAAATACAGGTGTCTCTTTGTTGGGAGAAATCAGAAATTTCAGTGTTTCAGATGTGGAAAAAAAACCCCGAACAAATGTGCAGAAAGAAGCCCCTCCAGCCCAGAGGATCCCCAGACAGAGCAGGTTACTTACTCTTCTGAGTTTGTTGATATCAGAGCACCAGGTCCTGGAGTCCTGGGCACCAGCACCCCTCAGGTCTCTGCAGAAATCAGGCAAGCTGCAAAACAAAAGCAAAGTCACATATTAGAGGGTTTTTTTAAATGAAATTTCAAGGAGGGAGTAATGAAAACTACAGAGCTCACAAAGGTGCAGGTTACCAGAGGCAGCCCACACAGCTGACCTCTGCAGCAGTGGGCATCAACCATGGCAAGTGACTGAGCAATCCAAACAGCCTCCTTCAGTGTAAATTCTAAAACCCCACCTGCATCCATCAATGTGCACACAGGAGAAGTAAAATCAGAATGGAGGACTCGTGTACAGTGCAGGAATCTTCCCAAACTAGGCAGGTGTTGGAAGCTGCTGTTGGACTGGGACAGCTGGTGCATCTCAGAGCCATATTGCAAAGCATGCTTGCAATTTCTCTCTGCACTGCATTATACACCTGAGGTTTTCTCCATGCACAAGCACTGAAAATCATGAAGAAAATTAATTTAGATGGCAGAGAAGACATCAGATCCAAAGGGTTACTGACACCAAAAACACAAATTCCTCAATCTGTGCTACCACACACCCAATATTTTCTATTAATGAAATACAAGTCCTGAGTGTCCTTCCCAATGTCTGTGTCCTGCTGAACATACCCACCTTCCACCCACACTCTAACCATGTTGCTTGCCTTGAAAATTGCCAGACTTGAAAATGACTCAGATGAAGAGAGGAAATTTTTTTTCTTCCTGTTCATAAATCTTAATATTTCAAAGAAAAGCTGAGCCAGCCAAGAGTGCAGCAAGCTCAGTCTCCCAGACCTATGCAAGCTAGAATAATTCATTTAGGACTTGATTAAAAGCAGTGAATTGGGAGGCAGAGAGCATGCAAGCACTGATCACTTTCTTAGAAAATTAATTAGCCAATGTTTAACGCCCACAGATGACAAAGTAGGAACATGCTGTTATAATTAATGAAAGAAACAACTGCCTGGATGAGGTAATATTAGGTGTGAGTTTGAAAAAAAATAAATTAAATAGTCCCTATTTCCTTCTTTTGCAAAGATGGGGTGACAGCCACGTGTACTTAAAGTGGGATTAGATATTCCTGGGTATTTTGATTTCCTTGGGACAGACCTGCAAACTACTCCTCAGTCAGCCTCAGGAACAAGTGATCTCATGGGTGCAAGTGGGCAGCCTGATGTTGGGCACATCAGACATTCAGTTGGAAATAAGAAAATCAGGAAGAAAACACTGGCCAACAAGAAAAAAACAACAAAACAAACCACAAAAAAAA
>VYZU01005231.1:28218-39657 GCA_013401355.1 Ceyx cyanopectus
GTTTTCTATCATATAGAGATGAAGATATTAAATATATGATAGAAAACACTGTATGTAGAGATGAAGATATTAAATATATACAGTGTTTTCTATCATATATAGAGATGAGTGAACTAATAGCAGCACGTAACTGGGGAGAGTGATTCTATGATTCATTTACATTCTCAGACTGGGGATTTTGCCTAAATTGTCTTCTAAACAGTAATCACAGGATCCCACCTACCTCTCCATTAAAGCTTTCACCTCTTCCTCCAATTCAAAAATAGAAGTCATCCAGCATAATATCAATAATTAATAAGTACAGCATGGTCATCTATTTTAGGGACCAATTTTTCCTTCCTTCTAGAAAGCACATTACCAGTTGCAATCCAGTTTGTCAGTCATCCAGCAGGACTCATGCAACTATGCCAAGAACCCAGAGGTCTGGGGTGGGTTTGGGAAAGCAGGAAAGAAGGAAGAGCTAAGTTTTTTTCTCAAGTTTCTAGGAGCCTTAGTCTGAAAATAGCTTAAAAAAACCCAAACAAACAACAACAAAAAAACAAAAAAAATCCAAAAAAAAAACCAACACAAAACCCACAAATACAAAAAAAATCCCCAAAAAATAAACTAACAAACCATGCTTTGCTCAAAAAGAAAAAAAAAGAAAATAAACCTGCTAGCTGTATTAAGAAGCTGTACATCAATTTGACAGACATGGAGGACACTAAATCTAATGATGGTAAATACTAATTAAAGATGGGGTGGAGAAGCTGCCTGCTGTCACTACCTCAAGAATTCCCTGATTTTTTTTAGCATCTACCTTTCTTTGTNTAATGAAAGAAACAACTGCCTGGATGAGGTAATATTAGGTGTGAGTTTGAAAAAAAATAAATTAAATAGTCCCTATTTCCTTCTTTTGCAAAGATGGGGTGACAGCCACGTGTACTTAAAGTGGGATTAGATATTCCTGGGTATTTTGATTTCCTTGGGACAGACCTGCAAACTACTCCTCAGTCAGCCTCAGGAACAAGTGATCTCATGGGTGCAAGTGGGCAGCCTGATGTTGGGCACATCAGACATTCAGTTGGAAATAAGAAAATCAGGAAGAAAACATTGTCCAACAAGAAAAAAACAACAAAACAAACCACAAAAAAAACCCACCAAAAACCCACCACAAAACAAAACAAAAACCACCCACCAAACTTATCACCCCTCTTGAGATGCTAGAATTACACTTAATTTTTGTAGATGTTTCAAAACAGAGAGATGTAGCCAATAGAGACTCCCCACAGACTGGTAATATTTTAACTCCAACCAAAGCTCTTTTTTTCTTGAGTTTTAGCAGGAATTAAGGAATCACTGCAGTCTTTTTTCCTCCTGCTCCACTGCCTGTATTTGTGAGTGGTGGCTTCCAGCCAAGGGCTAAGGAGATTAGTGAGTTTGATTTTGATTGCTCTCCTTTCCAACATCCTTGCTTGGTAAGGAACTTTAAAGTTTAGGTTAAATAAAGATATTTAAATATTAATATATTAAATTTTCCCAATACCTGTGCTTTCAGAACAGGAACAAACAGTTATGAACTTATGCACCAGGTTGAAGATATTAAATATATGCAGTGTTTTCTATCATATAGAGATGAAGATATTANATCAATAATTAATAAGTACAGCATGGTCATCTATTTTAGGGACCAATTTTTCCTTCCTTCTAGAAAGCACATTACCAGTTGCAATCCAGTTTGTCAGTCATCCAGCAGGACTCATGCAACTATGCCAAGAACCCAGAGGTCTGGGGTGGGTTTGGGAAAGCAGGAAAGAAGGAAGAGCTAAGTTTTTTTCTCAAGTTTCTAGGAGCCTTAGTCTGAAAATAGCTTAAAAAAACCCAAACAAACAACAACAAAAAAACAAAAAAAATCCAAAAAAAAAACCAACACAAAACCCACAAATACAAAAAAAATCCCCCAAAAATAAACTAACAAACCATGTTTTGCTCAAAAAGAAAAAAAAGAAAATAAACCTGCTAGCTGTATTAAGAAGCTGTACATCAATTTGACAGACATGGAGGACACTAAATCTAATGATGGTAAATACTAATTAAAGATGGGGTGGAGAAGCTGCCTGCTGTCACTACCTCAAGAATTCCCTGATTTTTTTTAGCATCTACCTTTCTTTGTCTGCATCTTATCTTCTTGGACAGCAGTTTTAGCCAAATCCAAAGAAGGAAACAGATTATTTTCTTCCCCTTCCAGGCTAAAAAGCCTCTTCTGGACACCTACCTGGAAAGGGCTGAAGATGGCTCATGTCCCCCCAGACCACCAAGGGCCACAGCTATGGGTCTTCTTCCCTACAAACCCCTCCAGAAGAGTTGATGAGGGAAATTATGGATAGTTCTGAAAGATACTGGTCTGTCCCAAACATTTTACTGACTTAAAGTGTTCAAAGTAGATAAAGAAAGGTGAGTTTTGGTTTTCTTTTTCACAAGAGGGCAGGGGGAAGAAGATATTTCTTGCCAGTCTGGCCCAAAGCTGCATTTCCATGTTGGCAGATCCTCTCCACTATGACCTTCAATCACTCACACAGGTCTTCACATCACCAGGGACCACTCCCCAACACCAGGGTGTTAATTTAGTCCTCTGGCTGCACAAATTACTGTTTTCCCTCAAGTCTTACTATTCACTGAACTCTTTTTCCATAAGCACTGGGCTGACACTGAAGCAGAATTCCCCTTCTGCCTTGCAGGAGCTGATGTCTCCCACTGCACAGCACTGTTCCCAGCTCACCTGGTCCTGTGACCATTTAAGCAAACATTTAAGCAGCTGGCTTCAAAAGAATTTCAACAAATAAACAGTGGAAAGAAACTTAGTTGAATTGATATCTGAAAACAAAGCAGCCTGGAATTACTCTCAGAAAAAAACCATCAGTGGGGTTGAATTTAGCTCTCTCAATAATCTTCCAGATACGTTAAGAACAAAACTTATTTTCACATGGGAATCAAATTTTAAGGAGCTAATTGAGAGCCTGGGAATTAATGTTGATACAGGTGCCAGAGACCAACCAGGAGAGTAAGAAGCAACTACAGATGTTCATTCACAAGCTGTCTGAAAGAATCTCCCAAATATTTCTTAGCAGACAAACCATACTGGAGACCAGGTTTTACCTGTCACTTCAAGACTTATGGGAGATGAGTATTCAGGTCACACACACCTTTCCTGCAGCAGCCCTGGCACAGCTATTCCTGTGATAAACACCCACAGCCCTGCAGAAGCCAGTGGCAATGAATAATGAAGGAGATCCAGTCACTTCTACCATGTAGCATCCCATGGGATATGAAGGCAGCACTTGAGCTTCAGCCATCCTTCCCTCTCCAGGGCACCAGCATGCTGGGCTTCACTTATCCTCTCTCCACATCTTGGCTGCACAACATCAACAGCTCAAACCCAGCAAAACAGGTTGAGTCTTTGCAGGAGAAAAAAGGACACAAGCAGAAACGTGATCCACCCTCTCAGAAGCTGCTGTCTGCATTTCCCAAGAGATGGGCTTTCCCACCATTAAGAGAATTATTTCGTAGAGCATTAGCTAAAGCAGGATAAAATGGAGCCACGGTCAGCCTTTGCTTGTAACCCTGCCTGCATGAAGTTATTAAAAGCAAAACTCAAATAAAAGCTGAATTTTTGAGTAATCTCCTTTTGAAAAAGGCATTGTCAGTCGTGCTCCAGGCACAAACACACCCAGTAACCAGCCAGTTACCCACTGCCCTTGGGGATGCTGTTAGCACTGAAATTCTCCCCAACCCCTCCTGATACTCCCCAGAAGTTCCAGCTTCTGCTGCACACAAGAGGCTGCCCCATCCCAGAGCATCCTCCATACCTGTCACTCCAGGGCAAGGCAGGGAGCTTACAGCACCGTGGGACAAAGCACTCAGCACCCCAGCCTGGCTTCTCTGGCACTCCCTGCCTTCCAGCAGCCTGCCCAGTCAGCTGCTCTGCCAGCTTTCACCTTCCCCTAGGCATCCACTCACTGCAGACTCACTGTGCCACTGGAGGGGTATCTGTCTCAGATGTGCTCTGGGCATCCACTCACTGCAGATTCCCTGAGCCAGTGTCTTTGTCTCAGATCTGCACTGTTCCATACATACATTTTTCTTTTATTTTCATTAAGTACCAAAAAAAAAAAAATCTATATGGGAAAATGCACAGAGGAGGGCAAACTGCATTCATTCAAGTGCAGGCAGGCAGACTGCACACTTAAAATGAGTGCACAAAAAAAAAAAAGCAGAATAAAAAGCTCGAGTCTCTCTCCAATTTTAGTCATAATCAATTTTAATGATGCTGTTACAAGACCTCATCATTTTGACTTCAAAGCCATCTGAAAGACAATGAGGAACCTGTAACTTAGGCACTGTATACTAATAAAATCTGCACACTTGGTCAGTACACTCAAAACTTCTTGAACATGAGGTAAATAGTTGTAAAAAGGGATCATCTCCTTTACCTTGAAGGCCTCTGCTATTCTGGTTTATTAAAAAAAATATAAAAATAAAAATGTACTGCATATTTTTTTTCTTAAACAAGCCTAGGAAAGGTTTGGAACAGATCATTACACATGTGCTTGCCAGAATTAAAGCAGAACCATTGTTACAAGTAATTAACACAGCTGTCCCATCTCCATCACCTCAAATAGATCAACAGTTGGGGTTTGGGGACTTTTTTGGTTATTGGGGTTTTTTTTGAGGAGATTGTGTTTTGGGGTTTGTTGGGTTTTTAGGGGGTTTTGGTTTGTTGTGGTTTATTTTTTTTAATCCATAAAACAGAGTCAGCAAGTACTTGGAATATTTCTTGCTCAGAATAGCTGTTGGTTAATAGAAAAAAAAAAATCCTCATTTAGCTTATTCCATTATTAATCATCTTTGCTGGCTAGCTGACTCACCAGCAAGGGTTGATCTCAAGGAAGTAAAGCAGATGAAAAATACAGCAGCTGTGGT
This sequence comes from Ceyx cyanopectus, assembly GCA_013401355.1. Classification (NCBI taxonomy): domain Eukaryota; kingdom Metazoa; phylum Chordata; class Aves; order Coraciiformes; family Alcedinidae; genus Ceyx; species Ceyx cyanopectus. The sequence continues at coordinate 33,178 of VYZU01005231.1, forward strand.
CTCAATTCTCACAAATATATTCAGATAATTTTATTTTTTTTCTTAAGACTGCAGTTCTAGTGCTATGCATTATTCCCTCAATTCCTACCTCTGACAGAGATCTATTAATGGTGCAATAAAATGATAAAAAAAACCATTCATTTTATGAACAATATCAAAATTTAAGCCTAAATAAAGTCCAACATGGAATTAATCATAACATGAAAAAAATAAGAATCCAAGGTTTTAATATAATTTATTTTAAAAAATAGAAATGAAGTTGCTTGATTAGGAATCATTTTCCCAAGGCAACAGCTTCAGAAGAGGTTTATTTGACAAAATAACAAGGTTATTGATTTATTAATAACTATAGTGCTATGCCCCAAATATGCAAATAATTTAGATTATTTCCAAGTTCACCATTCCTAAGGTTTAGACTTAGATTTTGATTAGCAAGTGCTGTGTGTACTTTGTGCATTGTTTAGGGGTTTTTTTTTTAGTAAGCTCATACACATAAGCAGCTGTATCTGTATTAAATTAAAAACTTTCTAAAATTATTTCCTTCTGAATTGGAAGGAAATTTTCCTACACTTGCCAAATGGTTATATTCTTATTGCATGACAATACAAAAAAAAAATCAAACTACAGAAATCCAGACATTGCTGCAATAATGTCTAGTCTTCAGGGAAATAACTCTACATTTCTACAACCACTTTCATGAAGATACAGGAAATATCACCTCAGAACACCCCTGACTGCAGCTATTACCAAAAGCAAGCAACAAAATTCACATTAATAATGGACCTCACCCCAGCTCCCTATCATTTCTGCCTATATATTCAAACCTTCTGCTATCCCTTATTTTAATAAAAGCCTGGATCTCAGGGAATTTGATTTTTTATTTTCCCCACTACACAGATTTTTCTCCAGTTCATGCAGAACCATTCACACCAGTAAGAAACCAAGAGAGAGTCATAGTTTCTCCCTGTGGTTATTGATCTCATCTCTCAATGCTATGCTGCCAAATTTAATTTAGATATAAAAATAAGACCCTTTTTTTTGTTGTTGTTGTTATTCTTGCTTGTTGTAAATATAGTAAATATTATAAAGAAAATAATATGTTTGTTGTCCAAATAAAAGCCTGCCCTGGATCCACTCTGTGGTGCTTTTTCCTAGTGCCCCCAAATTCTCAACATGCCCACTCAGGCTGTATCAAGAATGTCAGCTATGTTTACAATTTTGCTTGAAGGTGCTGCAGGAATTTAAGGTCCTGCAGGAATTTAAGGTCAGCAGTAGCCACAGGTGGTCAAATTTACTTAAACCAGTTCAGTTAATCAATATAGAAAAAAAAAAAAGAAGTAACCTCTCCAACAGAGACAGCAGGGCTTGACAGCTTCTCAAATGACTACTGATGAAGACATGAAGTGCAAGAGCAATGCTGGCTTGGACAGGAATATTCTGGAGCTGTCTGCACATTGATTCTTCTCTAAACTGTGCCTGAAAATGCAAAGTATTATGAAATTTTCAATGAAAAAAAAAGAAGGTGCTCCACAACAAGAAGCAAAGCATGCAATAGAGCAAACTGAACCCAAGTACTGATAGAGATGCTCAAGGAAACCTCCAGGAATCAAAGGGAATTTAGCCACTGATTTCACTGAGCCTAGATTGAGGTCTGTGCCACAACTGAAAAAAAAGTACCAAAAAAAAGGAAGGGGCTGCCCAGGGGGGTTGTGGAGTCTCCTGCTCTGGAGACATTCCAGACCCACCTGGAGCTGTTCCTGGGTGACTTGGTCTAGGTGCCCCTGCTCTGGCAGGGGGGTTGGACTAGATCTTCTAGCTCCCTTCCAACCCCTGACACTCTGTGATTGTGTGAAGCCTCAGACTAAGCACTCTTACACCTAAACCCCCACAAGATAAGACAGATCTTGAGGAATTCAGCCAAAGCTGCCCACACAAAGTGGGCGAGATGAGTGAAGAGCTCCCTGTACCTGCTGCTGCAATGTAGCCTGCTGCCTAAAAACCACCCAGCTTCTAATATTCTTAACTCCTCATTTTCAGGATGGAAGATGCTTCCTGAAAGTCTGCAAATCTTCTCTCAATCATCAACAAAAAGATAGTGTGTTATCAGTAAACCTAAGCTATGCTGTTATTTTGTGCTCATATGATTTCCTTCATTTCAAGTAAAGGCACTTCATAACAAAACAAAAAAAACCCCACACACAAAAAAAATCTGTTATATTAAGTGTTTAATGAAGCAGCAATTTATGCTAGCTAATAACAAGACAAATCTACTCTATCAGCTTAATGTTCCAAGGGATAAAAATAAACAGATAATAAACACATTTGAGTGAAGGACAGAACCAATGTTAGGATTCATCTTAAGAGAGAAANTTATATATATAATTTATACAATTTATCTCTCTCTCTTTTTATATATATACCTTTTTATCTAAAAATCTAAAGATATATATATATTTCTGAGCCCACAAATGGAGTGTGGAAGGAGCTCTCACTTTCCTAATAGAGCTAGTCTCAAGCAGCTACTGCACCAGCTCATGAGTGATCAACACTGCAGTCCACAGAAGCCATTTCCAGCAGCAAGATGACTCAAAACAGGGTAATTGTCATTCTCACTCATTTTACTGTGACATGGTTGAGTTGTGAGCAAATGTGCAGCTAATTAAGTTAACTTCTTGGTTTAGATCAATAGTAAAAATAGCTCAAAACTGATGATGCCTGTGAGGGCACCATGAATTTCAATTTTCCCTTAGCAACTGCAGGAGAGGATGCTCCATGTCTTACAAGCCATAGGCAGATCCTTGCAGGACAACATCTCTGCCAACTAAATAACTTCATCAAAATGCACACAGGCTTTGCCAAAGCATTTAACACTGATGCAAAGTTCTAGGAAAGAATTAATCCTTCATGGTGACAGGGAGAGACCTGAGCTCATGCACCACATCTCTGCTCCCCCCAGAGATGCTGCTGGGCAGGGTACCCAAGTGCAAGCAGCAGCTGTCAAACACAGGGACTGATTTAAAGCCAACAGCAGCTGCAGCAGTCTTCCACAGCACAAAAAGCTTCACACTGCTGATGCTCAGGCTAGAGATGGAGCAGAACCATCTATTCTCACAGTCTACTCACGTTTTGCAGCACCATTTTCCTGACAGATTACTACAGTACAGAACATATCTGATGTCTGCAAAAAATCAAGGCCAAACTGGTGTCAAAAGGTCCTTAAGCTGGCAGAGGCACAGAACTGCTGCAGTTTCAAATGAACAAGGAAATTGCAGCATGCCATCAGCAGGATAATTAGCATATCAGAGGAAGACAAACAGGGTGAATTAAAAAGGCTCTGTAGCCAGTCTGCTGCTGGAGGAGCAGCCAGGTTCTGTACAGGCAAGAAGCAAATCTCCCAGCACTGTTTCTTGGGAGCTTGCAGCTGAGGTGGGTCCCATCCTCCTCCTCCTCACACCTGAAAGAAAACCCAGAGGATTCACTCATACCTCTGGGAACTCACCCACAACACAGGAATAAAACCAGCAACAGGATTACCAGCCACTCAGAAGCATCAGAAACAGGAGCAATGACAATAGATGGTGAGATGTTGAGGAAGCAGCAGCAAAAAGCTGCATTTTTAGCTGCTCTGAAGTGCTGACCAGTGATGAACCCCACTGCCTTGCAGAGCCTGTTCCTGGTGGCCAGAGAAACTTGTGATGGTTCTGACAAAATAAACCACAGTACACCCAGAATCTGACACCACTATATTCAGTGAAACACAACTATGCAAGTTACACACCAACACTGACCATTCCTCTGGTCATCACAAAGTGTCCATGGGTTTTTTTTTGCCAAATACAGCAAAACTGACAACATCTGCAAAAGCTTCAGCACCCTCCAGACTACAAACACCAACCACTTCACCCAGACAGAGCTGCCAGGGCAAGATGAGAAGTGGGAGCAGTGGGGGTGGGTGTTAAAATCTATTAAAAAACCCAAAGATTAATTAAAAAATAAAATTAAATTAAAAATTCAACAAAGTGCCATTAACCTCTTCATCCAGATGTACTGCCTGACCTTTTCAAACTGCCCTTAGCTGCTGGAATACCAACAGCCAAAGCAGTACTGCACAGAATTACCCATCCAACACCTGAACATGAAGTTGGCACAGGAACTGTATTTGGTTTCATTACAGATGACTAGTAGAGCTGACTTAGAAACTTCCAAGGGTGCAGCATCTCAGGAGTGCAGCTACATTGCTGGGAAGCCAAACCAGCTCAGATTTCCCAATAAAAACCCAAAGTTTGGCCACCCACCACATGATGCAGATGAGCCTTCATCTCCCTCAGGTGTGTATTGATGTCAGGGCACAACTCAGTGACCTGGCACTGGAAACCTGGACATTTCCAATTTGCTTTTTAGACTCAAGTTTTTAATTATCAGGAGGAAATAAATAAATAAATAAATAACCCCTTTACTTTGTAGAAATGAAAAACTTTTTTATTCATGTTACTAAGCCAAAACCAACACCAGATGGAAACTCACTTAAAATTCTTACGTGCTTATAACTTTTTCTGCAAGTAGGTTACTATTACCAGCCAGACATCTCTAGGAAAAAAAAAAAGGTTGAAAAATAATAATAAAAAAAAAAATCAGTGATATATTTAAGCTATTTATATTATATGAAATGACTGGAAACAGATGAAAACTGATGAAACTGAACCGATTGCTTTAAAAAAAAATAATATTTACTTTGAAAACTGTGAAAAGTGGTGACAATACCAACAGGTCCCACCAGCTAAGACACACGTATGTGCTCCTAATGATAGCAGTGGAAACCTGGGAGTAGCTTCACTCTGCAACAATTCTCAGCTCTTAAAAGGATATCAGATCACAAACCAACTCACCATAAGTCAGACCCTGCTATGAGCACAGGGAGGATGGAGCCAGACTCTGCTCAGTGTCATCCAGTGACAGGACAAGAGGCAATGGGAGTCAGTTGGAGCACAAGAGGTTGAGGGGAAACACAAGGAAAAACTTGTTCTTTCTAGCTACATTTACCATGGCCAGTCTCAGCAATAAATTGATGTTAAAAATCAGTAATGGAAAAATTCTCTGAAACTGAGAATACTCAGCAAATACAGCACTTTTCAGCAATTTAATTCAGAATGTGTGCAGTAGCCTTCACTGATAGTTAACTACAGAAATCTGAACAATGGCATGTCTTGAAGAAAGTGAGAGCTGTGAAAGTGAAGGGCTATATTTACACTATTTGCAGAACATTCTTTATTTAGATTTCCATGGTAACTGGCAAGTTAAGAGGACTGCAGTTCATATTTTGAATGTTTTCATTCCCCGTGGTCCCAAACAGCAGAATCACTACCACTCTTTTTCAAGTAGGAAGTGATAAGCAAGCATATTACTGACTGAAATACAGCTGTTTAACTTGAGATGGAGTTCTTCCCCAACACAGCAACAATATATTCATTTATGTTACTCCTCTTAGTGTCACAAAATGCTGTCTGTATATGAGTTTTCCCCATCAGGTCCTCCTACATACCAACCTCTGGACTCATTCTGGGTTAATAAAGCATCAGGAAGGACAAGGTAATTGCTCTGTTTTGCAATTAAATCACCAAAGCTTAAAGAAAGTACAATATTGGGGGGGTGGAGCATGTGTTTGTTTTTTGAGGTTTTGCTGTAAGGGAGAACTGCAAAGGAAAAGAAAAATCTACCTCATAATATACAAAATATGTCCATTTTAATGTCAGAAATATGTTATCTCAAGTACTCCACTCCTTTTGCTACTCTTCATTCTTTAAAAGAACATCAGATTCAGACACCAGATACTTGATCTTTAGTCCCAAACATCTAAGATTAATTCCCAAAACTCTCAGATAAATTGACAGGCAGTGACAACCGAGTTCTATGGAATATTCCTCTCCTATGTATGGGAGGAAAATACTCTCAGCTTTTCAACTGTCAAAGACAGTATCAGACACCTACCCCTGAGAGCTAATGAGCAAGTCTGCAGCAAGCACCTCCAGCAGACCAATTTTTGCCCAGTGCATCAAGTTCATTTTCTGCGAATCTCAATTTCTCCCTAGCCAAAGGCTATTTTTATCATGGAAAGAGGAAATCCTCCCCCAACCTGCTGTGAGCTTTATCATACATCCACAATTCCCAAGGAAAACTGCATGGGGCTTCCAAGAACTACTGCACTCTAGCAAGACTTGGTTCATCCCAAAAAACCCCAGAGGAGAACAATCTCTGAATGCAGCACAGCAAGAGCCTTCCAAGCAGGCCAATGGATCCTGGGATGCATTAGGAGAAGTGTGGCCAGCAGGGCAAGGGAGGTTCTCCTCCCCCTCTACTCTGCACTGGTGAGACCCCACCTCGAGTACTGTGTCCAGTTTTGGACACCCCAGTTCTGAAAAGACAGAGATTTACTGGAGAGAGTCCAGCACAGGGCACCAAGATGCTGAAGGGAGTGGAGCATCT
>VYZU01005233.1:1565-12042 GCA_013401355.1 Ceyx cyanopectus
GGAGTCTCCATCTCTGGAGACACTTAAGACCCGCCTGGATCTGTTCCTGAGAGACTTGGTCTAAGTGATCCTGCTCAGGCAGGGGGGTTGGACTAGATGATCTTCTAGGTCCCTTCCAGCCCCTAATTTCTGTGATTCTGTGATTCTGTGATTCTGTGACAGCATCTGTGACCTAGCACTGGATGCCTGACAACTTCCACTGCCTACAGAAGACAAGTTTTTATTTTTTATAAGTGTCATATAACTTTTAGTTCATTTTAAGCATGCTTTTTAACTGCATATACATTACTGATCAGTTACTATTGCTCTGAAATTAAATAATAATGTTCCCAGAGGAAATCCTACAGGTGTATGAACTTGTTCTTCTAGAAGATAAAGCAGACTGATATTAGTGAATGTCAAAGAACGCCTTGATTTTCCAAAGACAAAACTGCAATTTTCATGCTAATGAAGAAACTCCTGTTGTCATTAAATCCTTCAAAAAGTTATAAAAGAATGTATTCAGTTAGCAGGCAGATCGAATGTATCAAACCAGGCTGAGGTAACCCTAGCCTACAATTAAATGTCATTTCCTCTTGGGAACAATTGTTCAACAAGAGAGAAGCAATCGTGCCAAGAACGTGTCAGCAGCTGCAACTGCAACTGGAAAACAGAAGGTTATATTTCAGTGGCTTAATTTGTTGTCTTAAATACAACCCTGAGAACTTCAGGTCTAAAAAGGTGACAAAGACATAAGGTTGGGTATGTTGGTGACCTGAGGCTGACATTAGAGAATTGGAAGCTGTTTTCTGACAGTGCATGCACAAATTCTGCTCCTTCTCAACTCACTGCCTCACCTTTGCTTTTTCTATCTTCATCAAAAAATACAGAGAATTAAATATGGATGTTTGTTTCATTGTTCAAGTTTCCAGAAAATTTAAATGACATAAAATACAGCTATTTAATGTTCAATATCTGACAAATAAAAATCAAATGTCTTCCATTCTCAAACGCAAAAGTCAGAAGAAACCACTCTCATACAATTTGATTTCAAGAGAAGTCTAGATCAATGTTATTGATTTAACAAGAACCTTAATTATTCATTTTATACCTAGCTTATTACAAAAGTTTGCCACATGTTGACTAATTATTTTGCTAGGAAATTGTAACTGTCTAAATTAATAATGGAAGAGCACAGAATTTACCCTGAGGCTGCAAACACTGTGAACAAGCAGAAAACCCAACTGTTTCAAGGAAGCTAGAAATGTACATGTGATTAAAAGCTTCAATCTTGCACAAAAATAAGCCTAAGCAAAACTCCAGTTATTATTTCCCACTGGAGGATAATTAAATACAAATAATAAAGACTGCATGATCGGTGAGGTTATACATCTCTCTTTGTCAGAAAGTGTATTCCTGAATGACAGCTGTCACAGGCCTTGGCTTGATGTGACATAAGCTATTTGAAGCCCTAATTGTTCAGAGATGGGTACAATTCTCAGAAGAAATTTCATTGTAGACTGTGAGAGAAGTCCTTTGGCTGTGGGTGGAAGATCGTGTGACCACAACACAACTGACTTCAGACAGGGGGGAAAAAAAAAAGTTAAATAAATATGGCCTTAACATGAAGGTCACAGTCAGAACAAACCCACTTTTCATAAAGAGAAAACCTAAGAAAGAGACTTTCAGCACCACTGGAACAAAATCAGCAGAAAACCAAAACACATCCTTTGAAAATTAGCTCAGGGGGCTGGCATGTCACATAATGATAATCAGTCAAAGAGCATATATGACAGGAACCTTCATCAGTAAATTTTTTTACAATATGCCACTGGCACTTTAAAAATGGAAAACCTTCATTTAGAGCTCTTAGTTAAGGCCTCTTTCCATTTTGGGTCAAAATGTTGAATATAAATTTGCAAAAGCAAATTCATTTCATGTGCAAAAGCCACAGATAAGTGATTACTTTGGAGGTATTAGCAATCCTTAAAACTGCACACCTTATGTTTTCTTTTGAACAAACCAGAGTTTATTAGAGCACTTTTCTCTGAGAGAAAACCCAGTTGCATATTTTTCTTACAAGGAAACTATCCTGACTAATTTTAGTATGATAATTAGAAATAGGATGAGAAACTTCTCTAAATCTGAAGCACAGGTGCAAATAGTCCAAATACTACATGACCTTCTGGATGCACAAAACAAGAAAATAGTAAATACACAACTCCTTTCACACACACATAGTGTAAATGAAATCTTGGGAACTCTGTACCAGGCCCAAACTCCTGGGAACTATGAAGAGTGTTTATTTGAGTGGAGAGAATGGCCCTTGAAAGCTTTTGTAAAAAAGGGTTTTGAAGCTGGGCTATCCTATGCTTTATTCTGATTATATAACAACTAGTAGCACAGGGAAATTATTACTGTGGATTTTTGGCTGGCTGGTTGGCTTTTTACCACAAGGTGATACTGAGCATGCTGAAGGCTCACACAGACTGTAGAAAAATAATCTTCTGAAAACTCCTAGCAACCTCTTTATTTCTAATTCTGGAAATGTAGGATGTAGTTAATGTAGTGTTCACACTCTGCAATGCTNTTATTGGTCTAATAGAAATGCCTTAATTTTTGGACTTGAAGAAAGGATGGTAAAAGTCTTTTTTTTTTCTTTTTTTTTTTTTANAAAAAAAAAGTTAAATAAATATGGCCTTAACATGAAGGTCACAGTCAGAACAAACCCACTTTTCATAAAGAGAAAACCTAAGAAAGAGACTTTCAGCACCACTGGAACAAAATCAGCAGAAAACCAAAACACATCCTTTGAAAATTAGCTCAGGGGGCTGGCATGTCACATAATGATAATCAGTCAAAGAGCATATATGACAGGAACCTTCATCAGTAAATTTTTTTACAATATGCCACTGGCACTTTAAAAATGGAAAACCTTCATTTAGAGCTCTTAGTTAAGGCCTCTTTCCATTTTGGGTCAAAATGTTGAATATAAATTTGCAAAAGCAAATTCATTTCATGTGCAAAAGCCACAGATAAGTGATTACTTTGGAGGTATTAGCAATCCTTAAAACTGCACACCTTATGTTTTCTTTTGAACAAACCAGAGTTTATTAGAGCACTTTTCTCTGAGAGAAAACCCAGTTGCATATTTTTCTTACAAGGAAACTATCCTGACTAATTTTAGTATGATAATTAGAAATAGGATGAGAAACTTCTCTAAATCTGAAGCACAGGTGCAAATAGTCCAAATACTACATGACCTTCTGGATGCACAAAACAAGAAAATAGTAAATACACAACTCCTTTCACACACACATAGTGTAAATGAAATCTTGGGAACTCTGTACCAGGCCCAAACTCCTGGGAACTATGAAGAGTGTTTATTTGAGTGGAGAGAATGGCCCTTGAAAGCTTTTGTAAAAAAGGGTTTTGAAGCTGGGCTATCCTATGCTTTATTCTGATTATATAACAACTAGTAGCACAGGGAAATTATTACTGTGGATTTTTGGCTGGCTGGTTGGCTTTTTACCACAAGGTGATACTGAGCATGCTGAAGGCTCACACAGACTGTAGAAAAATAATCTTCTGAAAACTCCTAGCAACCTCTTTATTTCTAATTCTGGAAATGTAGGATGTAGTTAATGTAGTGTTCACACTCTGCAATGCTACAGGCTTTTTTTTTTTTTTTTGATGTGTACAAGTGAGTAGATACTAATGCCTGTAAAATCTTCAACAAATAAAATGTTAGGTCAAGCAAGAAAAGTTTCCCTCTTCCGGAAGTTCTTGGAAATTCAAGGAATGTAACTATAGATTTTCTGTGTTAATCTGTGTGCATTTAAAACACATTTTTATTGGTCTAATAGAAATGCCTTAATTTTTGGGCTTGAAGAAAGGATGGTAAAAATCTTTTTTTTTTCTTTTTTTTTTTTTAGAAATCTAACTTTTCCCAAGACTGTGCTCACATTATTCATTTATTTTTGTTTTACTAGGTTTTTGTTCGTAAGAATAGAAACTTCACAGCTTGATAAATTACATGTCAAAACCTGTTCCTGTTTATTGTTTAGGGGCTTAAGGGATTATCCAAAAGGTTTTGGCTTTCTGTTCTCAGGGTTTTTATAGCCACTTGAATCATACAGGCAGGCACACAAATGTACACAGAGTACTTTAGACAGCTGATGACTGTATTTTTTTATTATTATTGCTATTTGTAATACCTTTAGCCATTTCTCCATGATTTTCTAAGGATGCTTTAGGCACATCTGTTTATCTTACCTTTTTCAAAAAGCACAATTTTACCTGCAGAAGTAATTGTTCCTTTGTGTTATAAATCATGGAGGTACAGGCCCCTAAAGCTCTGCTGTGATTTAAAAACTGAAATAAGCTAAAAGGCTTAACAGAGAATGAATACAAAATCTGAAATTGCTTTGACAGTAAGGATGTAATAATTTATTTCTACTTGCTATTATAAGTTCATTGATTCTATGTCCATTAAATATTTTTGTTGATGAACAAACTGTTGAATTATGCTTATATATTAATTACATTTTTAAAGTATATTTTGTGATGTAGTGCCCTGAATATCTTTTTATGGTAGAGGATGTTGTTCCAGGAAATTTATTTTTTTTTTATTTAATAAAGAAAAAAAAGTAAAATAAAGAGAAAGCCAAGCCTTTGTCTGAAGGATTTTTTTGGGTTTGGTTTGGACTTCTGAATGAGAACTGTATCTTTCTGTTGGATGTAATCATTTAGATAGGTCATCAATATTATGTTAATGACTGTAAGTGAAGAAAATCATAATATGACTGCATTTTTAAGAGTCATCTTAACTAAGTTGGTATATGTTTAATGCCAGCCTGGCAGCTTGATATTGGATTATATTTCAGTATAAAATATAAAATGTAGGAGTATGCTCATTAAGGCCTTTGACAAATACAGAAGAGCTCTGGCTGTACAAGCTTCACCAGTCCTGCGGAAGAAATTACACTGATGGATCTCTGAGGCTATTTCCACTCTCTGCATGTCTTTTAGCAGGCTGTGCTGCAGGAAGATGGAATACAGTAGCTCATAGTTTCTACATCCATTAGTGATGTTCTCACTGCTTCGAAAAATCATCAGAAGTTTGTTGGGATTTGATGACTGCTCATTGTTTCACTAAAAAGTAAGGTAGAGACCTCCTGCTCCACACACAGATTAAATCAGCTTTAACATAACCTTCGATCTGCAATTTGAAATGTTTGAGGACCCTCTGTTTCATACTCATACAACCAATAGTCAGATATGGCTTCAACATTTGGCTTAATTAAACTGTTACTGAAATACACTGCTGCATAGTGAAATGACTGTCCTTTGGCTCTCATGCCTTAGGGCCTGTTCCTAAAGTCCTATGACAAAGAAAACTCTCAATGGCTTTGTTTAAATAGATTAATTGCAATGAAATCTTTGCCAGGGGTAAGACTGGAGGACCTTAAAGAGCACAGCATTGATTGAGAGTGGTGAAGAGCAATTTCCCTGTTATATTACAAGCTTTACGGAGTTCAGCAGAACTCCATGAGATTTCTTTCTGAGATTTATCTCTCTATATTCATATTTTCAAATGCCAATATTTTATAGTTACATTACAATAAATCAGTTATATTGACACAGAACTTGTAACAGCTAACAGAGAAGTTGGAAACTGTAAAAAGGACAAAATACAATGTGCAGGAATGTAAGTAGTAATGAGTAAGATAATATGCTATTTAGAAACTATTTAAATTCTTCTGGAAAACTAACATGAGTGTGAAAAAATGTAAAATAAAAACCTGAAAATTGAATTGGAAAAAATATGAATGAAAACAAAAGGCTTGGGAATGTGCCAGTCAATTTTCTAGTAATACAAATAAAAATTGACTGAGCTGAGCAAAAAAAATTTCATCTGAAACTTTTGAGTTAAAGTTTTTCAAATCCACTTTGATTTGAAAATCATTCAGCTATGAAAAGAATTTAAAAACACACAAATTAGCAAAGTATTTTTATAGTTTCTACATGAGATATTTATTTTTTCAAGTTCAAAACATTATTGAAAAAGCATTTTCATCTTCTATTTTTATGTTTACTTTCTGGGCTAAAAGGCTCATTTATTCCAGTAGTTTTTAAACATGCTTTACTGAAAATTAAGAAGAATATAGATTTTTTTTCAAGGTAAGCAAAATTTTTTATAGCAAACTAAGTTTTACAGTATAGTAGTGAAAGAGAAGTCAGATATTCTATAGAGCTAAAGGATTATGTCACATGCAATACTTTCAATGGGTAAACAGAACAGCCAGTCCTACTCCTCAGCACTTTTTTTCTTTGACCCTATGGATAAAAATGAATTTTACATCTGGGATTTTGAGGAAATGACCTCTAGCAAATTTCAAACAGAAAAAAAACTCAACCAAATATACAAAATATTCATCATCCCCTTTCCAAAATGCAAGACTCCTAAAGTCTTCTCTCTTTTTTTTCAGTCTATCACAAGTAAGACCTAAATATACAGAGCTATTGAAACACAGATAGAAAAAGCTAAATCTGCAGCCCTCTCTCCAGGTTTTAAGATCCACATAAAAGCTGGGACATCAGCTGCTGCAGCTGCTGGAGCCACAGGCTCAGCCATGCAATCCACGTGGGACATCTTGCCTGTGTCTGGTCCTGGCCTTCAGATTATTTTTCTGTAATATTAATACAGGAGGAAACATGAAGTGGCCAGGCCTGTGAAATCTAAAATTTGTACTGCTACCAAAGCACAGCAGCTGCAGCAGCATTTCTCAACATGTCTGTGATGACACACTCTGCCATAGGCACTGTCACAGAACTGACTGGTGGCTGGGCCGGAGCCCAGGACACCCTAGCGTGGTGCTGTGCACCTCCTGAGAAGTGCAGCTCCCAGGACTCCTGGAGCAAAGCACTGGGGACAAGCCCTGTGGCTGCAGGAACAGCAGCAGGTCTGGCAGAACGGCAGGAAATATATTGGGGTGAATCTGACAGTAGAGATTAGCTGAAAACCGTGAGGAAAAAAAAAGGTTCTGTCACATTTGCCAGGCCATCGTTACAGACCAGCTCCACTCTGCTGCTTGCCCTAGGCAGTGGGGAGGGACCACATCCATACATGTATCAACAATCCACTATTCTATTTTTACCTGAAAAGATTATGCTCATTTCAAATTATTGCATGCAGTGCCAGTCAATCAACATTTTTTCATTCTTCAGATCACACTGTGCTGGTTTCAAAGGGTGCCTAGGTCATCTTTTATTGCAGTGGGAGGAAAGGTATAAAAGAGCTTAGTTGATTTCAGTTAATGAAAGCAAAATCTTGTCTTTGTTTTTGATTTTTAAACTTCTGCTGGTACGTATTTTCTTTTCGGCTTTTTAAATATTAAAACAGGGTTGTGATGATTAAATGCTACAATTAAACATGGCTACATGCTCTAAATTTAAAATATAATTATAAAGTAATGATGAAGGCAAGTGGGCACTTGCCTGGTAAAAGTGGAAGAACTGCTGACCTGATATATGCCAACCTCCATTATCTTTGTTGGTAGCTAACCTCCAGGTATTGCATTAATCTGAAGCTATTATTACAATTGCTATACATATTTCAGTGCAGATGTCATTGTTATAGATGGTATTATAAATTCTTTATCTTTCTGAGAAAGACACAGTCTTTAAAGATACACTCATAATCCAATCATTTGGGGAGTATCCACAACAAATTACACCTATTTAAGTTGGCTTTAATCGATTTACTGCCAATTGTTAATGAAGAATTGTACTAATATAGCAGGCCCTATTGTTTGTGTTGAGGCTTCTGAAGTAAACAAGCACTTCTATAGCTATGGCTGTTCAGCATCAGGGACCACAGGTGTGGATAAACATCATGCACTAAAACAACACTTTTTTTGCAATGAGAAATTACAGGCATGTCTGACCACATATTTAGACAAAGCAATCAATCTTTTTTCCCTGAATGGTGCAACAGTGATGCCTATTTCAGACACTACTCAGTTGCTTCTCCATACATGTGCCAGAATAACTACACTTGTGACTATTTCAAACCTCACTTCACATAATTATTGTTACTTACTTGCATACCTACTTATGTTCAGGATCAGACACATTTCTAGTATTTCTAGAAAAGTATTTTCATGTGTAATGATTCAGTGCTTACAAGAATATGTAAAAAAAGCCAACAGATTATCTTCAGGACACTGCTAAGTCTTCGAGCATTTTGTTACTACTTACTCAATTCTACTCTACACAATTCAGTCTGTATACAAAGGCAGGTAAAACAAAACTTAAGAACACCTTTAAAAATAATTAGCCTTTCCATTACCATTATTATTTCAAAAGAATCGATTCAAATATGCTATTACTTTTGACATTTTAGTTAGAAAATACCGAGCAAGCTGTTTGTATTTTTAATTTCAACTTGTTTAGTTCAATGCAATCCATTTCGGAGAGTTGGAAAACTGGTTTTAATATCTGAAATCTATTTTAAAGTGTCTGAAAAATGGAGTATCTTTCAGAAATACTTCAATGTGTCATTTTTAGAGGGCTCAGTTTGGGTAGTTATTGATTGGTTTGTGAAAGCACTCTCCTGAATTCACATGGGCCATTCACTATCTGCAGTCTTTGACTCCAGCCCATTGTCACTTGAAGGTGTCTGTGACTGGTGGGCAGGTGGTTTGCTGCTGGTCTTTCACCTCCTGTTTTGAATAACAAAAACATCCTCCAGGCTGTTCAGTGAAATCTGTTAGATGTCAGAGTCCCCTATCTTCTGGTCATGGGTATCTGCACGATTCACAGGACTGAATAACAGCTGTGGAAGAGAAATACACTCAGCAGCAGCAGGACCTCTCACAAAAGATCCCTTAATGGCTTTGGCAGATCTGAATGAATTCCTTTGTTCTTCCATTATCCTGACCTGCCCCTGTTACTTGGTTATGTGCAACTTGAGGATCCACAATACACCTTGTCATTACCATCCAAGCAAAATTAAAAAAAAAAAAAGTAAAAAGAGTCAGGAATTCTACAAAACAATGTGGAATATAGGTCATGATCCTGTACTACTTCCAAGTAGTCTGAAACCCTGGGAGCAGTAAGAAGACAAGGAAGATCTACAGCCTAGGAAATCATGCTGGATGCAGGACATGATGTAGATAGAAAATAATCAATTGAATTCAGGCATAGAACAACTGAGAAAAACCATTTTTAAATATAGTAGTAATAGTAATTTCAGATGATGGCATCACAGAATTAAATTTCAGGCTTAAGGGGCAAAGTCTTAGATGCTGCAACTTATCATTGCAACATTGATACCAACAGTGTTATGACAATTTATGCAAGCTGAAGATCTGCCCCTGGGCAGCTCAAATGTAGTTTCCATGCACTGCTGAGCCAATACACTAGCAAAGTGTTCCTGGCTCTTACTGCCATGGTATCTATGCTCACCACCTAGTTTATCAAGTAAATAAATGAACAGTGCTCTCCAAAAGAGATTCTGCAACTGAAGAACTTTTAAAAAAAAAACAAAAACAACAACATATGAAAATCAATGACATTAATAAAAGGATTCTGGTTAGGAGGAAAAAAAAAAAAGCCAGTTTGGTCAGTATTAGCTGGGAGATTGTATGCTCTGCCTGATTAGTGTAAATAAATAAATAAATAAATAAATAAAGTGGTTTACAAGAAGCAGATTTTAATAGCTGTTTCTAACATGCAAGCACTACCAGCAAAAGATGGAAAACAGACTCATTGCTTCACTACTGATGAGGAAAATGTTAATTAAATATGTTCAGTGCAATTGGTTCTACCTGTCTTTTTGCTGGGGAACATCTGTGACCAGTACCCATCACTGTGAAAGCAGTTTGCTTATGTAAAAACTTTTGCCTTGCTTGGAGGTGCACCTGCAGCTAACCCTTACATTCATATCCTTAGTTTGTTGGGGGATTTATCTGATTTCAAAGGAAAAATTACTTTTGAAGATGCCTCCCTTAAAACTGTGAATTCTCCATGGTTCCTTTCTTTTTAGCAGATCAAGCCCACTATTTTATTCTTGGGCTGTTGAGTCTAAAAAATCTAACCATTTACTTGTTGTCCTATGAAATACTGTTTCTTGAATGCTAAGTTTTGAAAAAAAGTCGTGAGAGGAGAAGCTCTTTATTGAGCAAAACTTACAAGAGGCCAGGACGTACAATGGATAAGAGACCTTGTACCTATTTTAATTCTGTAATAAAAATGGTGTGAAGAAATGCAGCGGTAATTTTGCAAGTGAGAATCTAAAATGAGCATGAAGAAACATCATATTTCTAGGTTTTGTTGGTATTATAACACCCTTTCATAGTGCAGTATCATTCTATGGCCATTTCTTCTGGGTTTCATTTTTGATTCAGCACTGCATCTCTTTAAAAAAAAAACCAAAAAACCAACAAAAGCAAACAAACAAAAACAACAAACAAAACAAAACAAAAAAACCCCA
>VYZU01005234.1:8575-20682 GCA_013401355.1 Ceyx cyanopectus
AACTGCAGAGTGTATTGTCAATATTTACAAATCCTTAAAATTATATTTCACTAGAACAGCTTTTATTTGCTTTATTAATATTTCTTTGCAAATGTATGCTTATCCATATCAGAGAAGAAGAAACAGCTGCTACTCACAGGAAATCTCTGGGGTCCTACAGCAGGTCTTGGCTGGGCTGGAACTGGCAGCAAGGGCACTGAAACAAGAAACACCTTTTAACACCATTAGTTTTACCTAACAGTTGTTGCCATTATTTCCAAAAGCAGTTGCAGTAAGAAGCCATGATTAAAAACTGCTACACTCACTCTTGCTTTTAGAGACCATTCCCTCCCCTGCAACAGGGCAATTAGGATACTCCTAGTTAATGTGCATAATTTAATTCTGCATTTTCAAGAATTACATTGCTCTTCTTGCAGGAAGGAAAACTAGAATTCTCCTTCAGCCAAAGGTGTCTTGACAAAGCTGACAGACTAACAATTCCATGTTTCAAATAGGAGGACACATGAATCATTTGCCTTTTCAACTTCAAGATTTCCTAGTTATCTCCCAGTCTTGCCACCAACCTCTCCCAAGTATGGGCATGAGAGACTATTTGGTATAAAACACTGTTCACAGGAGGGTAAAATGAGGCAGGCAGTGGCAATTAACAAGCAAAAACTACTTAAATCTGGCCTTGCCACCATAATGGTATATGCAATCTCAATCAGTTTGTGTAATCACAGAGCCACTGATCTCAGATCAAAGTTTGGTATGTCATATAAGAGATGTGAATAAGAATTAGGAGACCTCTTTCCTGAAAAATAACCACCAAAAATTAGTATTTAAGGAGGATTAACATGGATGACTTGTCCATACACCTGCATCTCAAAAGACACAAAAAATAATTCCCAAAATATTAAGTTACTATTATGGCATAATGTACAACCTACAGCTGGTTCACCTTGGGGACTGAACCTATATTTGACTCCTCAGTATAAAGTGTAATAACAGCTTTTCCCACTTTCAGTGCACATTGTATTTCCAAAATTGTCTAAGTGGTTATAAGGCATTTCTAACTGGTGGTTCAGCGTTGAGGGAGAGTGACTGCACTAATTGCAGCAGCCTTTCAGCACCCAAGGACTGCATGCAAACTTTGTATCAGGTTACCCACAGAAATGAGTAAAATAGTCTCATCTTGATTTCTAATGAACACCTGTCCATAGCAAACAGCCATGGCCACCTGGAATCAATGGACAGGGTGCTCTTGACAGATGTAGGACTGAA
Source organism: Ceyx cyanopectus (assembly GCA_013401355.1). NCBI lineage: Eukaryota > Metazoa > Chordata > Aves > Coraciiformes > Alcedinidae > Ceyx > Ceyx cyanopectus. The sequence continues at coordinate 9,839 of VYZU01005234.1, forward strand.
ACAGCTCAGGTATTACAGGTCAGAGAGGCACTAAGAAAAAAAAAAACCACACAAGGTGGGAAATGTAGAGAAATGTCAAGTACCAGGGCACTCCTGCCTATTTCAGTAGCCTGCCTCTGACAGTAGCATACAGATAGATATACACACATTTTAAGCAAATTAATTTAATACTCATGAAAGACAGTAGTTCAAACTCTGTGCCCTTTCAATCCTTGGACACTTGCTGAAGCAGCAAAGAAGTCTCAAGTAAGTATTCATTTTCCTGATGTCACATCTTCCGTAAGTTTGAAAAGTATGTTTCAAAAATAATACACAGTATGTTGTTAGACATTATTTTCAGAAAATTAAATTGCCTTTGGCTATAAATTCCAATGCTACACCTGAAAAGATAAAGCAGTAATTGCCATATTATTTAGGAGAAATATCATTTAATTTTTCCCAAGACACCAAGCAGTTTTTACAAGGTAAATGGCATACCATCTACCAAGCTGCCATTAGTTCATGTCAAATTTGGCAGTACCACAGTATCCTTGTTATTTGTGGTACAGCTATTAAGGGGAAAAGTGTCAAAACCTGGTATCACAGGTTGAATTAGTTATTTCATAGTACGTCTATGTACAGTTCTCCAGCATTTTAAATCAATCATACTCAAATTTGGAGATGCATTCAGCCAAAAACTACTACTTACAACTCAAAAGTAGTTTACAGAATAGGACACACAAAAAAAGAGAAAACTGTATGACATGGAAGGAACTACAGGACATGGCATTCAAATGCCACAAAAGGCACAAGTGGACAGTATCTGCAGCAAGCATGTGAAGATGCTCACAATCATCTCAGGAGTTTTGATACAGAGTCCTTCTTAATCATTTATGAAGCTTCAAAGACTAAAAAAAGCAGAAATTTGCTTGAAACAAAACTGACTTGATAGGAACTATTTCTGAACAAAGATTCAAGCTGAGCAGGGAGATGGTGGCCACTCTAAGATATTTGCTTTGGAGACATCAAAGGAATAAGCCAATGCCAGGATTCTTCAAGAGTGCTTCAGTTCACTTTCAGGCTGAGGTAGCTGGCTACCAGACATGATATTTTGCTCATATGAAAATTTTATAACAATTTACAGGAGGATTGAGTCTGCTGTAGAAAATACTGATATATTCAACTCATGCGACTAGCTCTAATCAAAAAGATGTTGAGAAAGTCTGTTTCTATGATTTGCAGGTGGAAAAAGTGTCCCTGGTGCTGACAATTAGAAGAATGTGAGCTTAATCCTGCCATAAAATTACAAGAAAAAAATGCCAGTCTGCACTAAAATATTACAGCACACCATTAAAATTACCAGAACCTGAGCGTGCATATCATGCACCTGCAGACACGGATGGCAGACATGGATGGCAGACATTCTTAGCTTCCAGACATCACATTTTCAACAAGAGAATCCAAATAAACTTTGCACCCATCTGACTCTAGTCTCCAACATGTAAAAACCTTCATATGTCTGGAAATCTCTTCAGGCAACAAGGGGCAGGGCACTGTCAAGAATGGGAAGTCAATCTGCTCTTTTGTCCTTCCTGTTGCCCTGAAATAGATGAAGCTGCCTGTGAATCACATTCCAGTATTGTCAACTACCAGTCTCTCCCTACTGGGGCCTCAAGCAGATGGATTACACCAAGGAGGATTTTTTTTAAGAGGAAATTTAGCACAGCTCTCCATACAATGCAAATTCTGTCTGCCTGCAGTGACTGCTTAAAAATTCATTGTAATTTGCAAATTCCAATGAAGATTTCAGAATTAGAAGCCCCAACATGCAGCAGGTACACAAGTTTGTTAAAATGATGATCTGCAAGTAAAGACAGGAAAAAAAAAACTATGCTCAAAATACAGCAAGGTCCCTGGAACAGTCACAATACCACAGATGTTGTGATAAGGCTGAGACAAGCCTAAGGCTACCCAATCACATGAAAAAAACCTCAGACAACAGAAGATACACCAGTGTAGTTGTGATGTTAGGCAAAAGCAAAACTCAAGATCCACTGCTGGCATTGGGAGGACATTAATTGAGATATACAAGACTTGTGGACTATTTCATAGGGACAGAGGAGAGGCAGCTAGGATAGCCTAAAAACAGTTTTTGTCCTTCACAAAACAGTTACGGTTGCTTTGGAAACATTAGGAAAATGCACAGAAGGCATAAATCCAAGACTAAAGGACCTTTTGGACTGCTTCCAGATAATCTGTCCCAGTGCATATTTTGGTGGGAAGCACTGATTTTATTAGACAGGAAAAAGCAAAATAATCTTTACAACTGAACTACTATGAAGCCATCTGTGAGAAGCCTAATAAATAGATCTCTTACCAAGTGGAAATATCCTACCCTGACAAATTCCTATTTCACATAGGTCAAATAAATGAAGCAAATATAGAACAGGCTTGGAGTTCTGCTGATTGGAAGGGAGGAAAAAATAAAATCTAACAGTAAGTAGGTATACATATATATGTATTTCTTTACTTTTTCTAGTCCCCACAGAATCACATATCAGAGCTATGCAGGTGTCTTTTTTTATCTTCTTAGGGATTAAACACTTTCTAAGTTAAGTAGTAATGTTAACAGCTCTACTAAAAGCTGCCCTAAGAAGTGTAGGCCAAAGAGTGCTTGTATTAAGATACAGAGAAAATGTGCTTGCTGGCTGCAAATCAATCCCAAATGCAGCACTGAAAGGAGAACTGAGGCCATGTATCTTGTGAAGTAAGGTTAGCAGCTGGTACTTCTCACACAGCTATTACAGGGCAAGGAGTGCCTCAGGGTGCTCTCAGTGCAATAGGTGGGTGGTCATTCTGTGAATGCTTGCCTGAAGCTGGAATGATGTGGGAAATACAAACTGCAGTTCTTACCTAGTTTAGAAAACTGACATCATCTACTTTTTTACAATGCACATTCTCTTTTCAGTTGCAATTTCTGCACACTTTACAGTGGACCAACAAAGGTGACAAGAGAAGTTGAAAAGGCTTTACTATTTCAGCTGGCCACATCCAACAATATTATGTCTTACTTCAGGCTAAACATTTGTTTCAAGCTTCTAACAGCCTGAAGTACATTTCTGTGAAGCAATGAGCAAACTGTTGCACCTCTGGCAACAAGTAAGGTGAGTCACACTTGCATAACTGGGAAGGTGTTCATAAGCTCACCTTGTACAGGTGTCACTACTGTCCCCTTGAAATGTGGATTTATGTGTATGTTCTTCGGTTGCTGAGGTGTCACTGGAGGGGGAGTCATCATTATTCTAGGTGTTTCTATCTGAGGGGGCATATGTAGCCCTGGAGGAGGAGAAGAATGATGCTGATGCTGTAAAGGAAGCAGAGATTGTAACTGTTGCTGCTGCTGCTGCTGTTGTTGCTGCTGCTGCTGTTGTTGTTGCTGTTGTTGCTGCTGCTGCTGTTGGTGGTGCTGCTGGAACAGACTCCTAGCAGGTTGCTGGTGTGTTGGAATTAACCTCTGTGAATGAGTCTAAAGTCAGACAAAAGAATAAAGTCAATAGGCTTTAAAGTTAAAATATCCTGACATAAACCAGAACAAAACTAAAACACCTTTGGAGAATAATTGTGGCCAAATATGAACAGAAAAGCTGCTTTCCCGTATCAATCAGAACTGTTAACAACCATCAGCACAGGAAAGCAAGAACATGTAAAGACATTCATGTGAAGGAGAGCACAGCAAAAAGCAAGGTAGCACACAGGGAATGCAGACATTCATTCACTTAATTTTAACATTTTAAAATATATCACTGGAAATTGTTATCAATTGCAATAAGGTGAAAGTGGTGATCACTAGAAATCCAAATCAGGACTCAAAAAATTCATTGACCAAAACAAACTAATTTCTGTCTTCTATATAGAAGAGCCTCTCTGTGAAAAAAGGTAATGAGAGCAACAAAAATCAAAATACAAATTAAGCTAGATTCCTAAGATATCAGGGCAGTTCAACTATCCATAATGCCTGAAGAAAAAAAAAATACTTGAAGGGTACCTTTGAAAGGTATCTTTAATAATTATGTTTCTTGCTGCTCAATACTCAAACACAAGTGGCCACAATCCATTATAATACTAAAAAAACATACTAAAAACAATACTAAAGTTCTGCTTCTGAACTCACTGATTCTAGGTATCAATCTTAGACTAATAACTTCCAAATGGTACTGCAAGAAGAGTCCCAAATAGGCAATCTTTTAGTAACAGAGATGTGACCCATCATTATTTTCAGCAGCCATAAACATAAAGCAAAGCAGCTACAAAGTATGCACAAGATTTTGATAAGCACAAAAATGTTTACAACATTTATGATCAAAATAACCAGCAATGACTGCAGCATTATAGTAAAAAAAAAAATAAAAATATTGCACCTTCACTGTTTTAAAAGTATGAAATATTCTACTGCAGGGCTCTCAACCACTTGAGATATCCACCGACTCCTGCTAGTGATCAGCACCTAGAGTTACTGCTGGTGAAAAAAATCCCCTTTGTTTAGTACAGATGACCTTGTCCTGCAAAGACACACACAGGCTTTGTTCTACCACCTCAGCTTCCAGCACAGTTTCGGATAGTTAACGAAAACAAGTGTGAGCTACCCCTTGATCACACACTTCACTAGGTTTTTTTCTTTTGTGTAGAAAAAAGAACCCCTTTTAGCTTGTGACACGAAAGGCAAGATGGGAAAATAAGGAGTAACAAAGCTAAATTTCATCTGAAATCCCAAGATGCAAATTCATCTAGTGATGATTACCTTCCTAGGGCTTTTCTTTGCTTCTATAGTAGAAATGGAAGTACACAACTATATTTTTTTCTGAAGCTTTGTTTATATTTTTTAAAAACTGAATTACTGTTCATAATGTGGGACTGAACATGTTACCATGTTGCACATAGAGGGCTTCTCAGGGGAAACTTTTTTCCTCTTTCCTTACTCCGACCAGTAAGCCTGATTGTGTTACATGAGCTGAAATCCACTTTATATTTGGAGGCCTGGAGATTCCTGGAGTTGAGGCCACTAACAGGACTAAACACACACTTCAACAGTCACCACATTACACACAGCTCATCTTGCCTAACAGTGCCCCAAAAGGGCAAGAAGCGTTTGCTGGAATATATATTCCACCTCTGTAAAGGGTCACAATCTGGAATGCATTGCTCTGCAAGTTCCTGGAAGCGTGCTCAGGAAATACTAAGGATTCAAAGGTACCATTGTCGCCGGCTGGTTTGGCAGCAGTGCAGCCCTGTGATCCTTCATTCTTCCCCTATCATTGTCTCTCCTTTGTTCTCCCATTCCGTGGCACATGACGGAGCCTCCTCTGCGCCCTCCTCTCCGCGATCCGTAGCGACCCTGTTTCAGCTGCCTCTCCCTCTCCTCAAACTCCAGCAGCGCCGCTTTCGCCTCTGCCGAAAGTTCTGGTCAAACAGAGAGAGGAGGAAAAACATATTTTAGCTTTGTCGTGAAGAAAGGAAGGAAAAATATCATCAAAATCCCATCCGTGGAATTCTAGAAGCACCTGAATCTGGTATTTGCAGGCCCTTTGATCTCCTTTAGGTGGCATGTTAACATTTCATTAAACATGTCTTTAAAGGGAAGAAGCAGAGACACTCCTCCTGGCACAGGCAAAAAGCAGCAGGTAAATGAAACAAACAGGAACAAAAATAGTTGGTTGTGTGGTTTTCAAATGCTACTGAAGTTTGCCTTCTGCTGTAAGAGGAGGCCGTGGCTCCTCTCACATCTGTGTTAACATCTCACTTATCTGTAGAGATGCCAGGCAGTACAATGAAACCCCAGTAAGGATATGTTGAGTCTTCCATATAAAGATTTCATCTGCCAGACTCTTTTGCACATTGGCCTGTCCAAAGAACTTGTGGTCATTGAGTGTTTTTTCCAGTACGTACATACTTAATTCTTGTTGTATGTGGTTTTAAGAACCAGCTGTAATTTATCAGTGATAATTCCACTTAGGAGAGCACACTTCAAAATCTATGCTCAAGTCAAACACATGGCCACTGATAACACCCACTCAACTCACATCACAGGTAAACACCAGAGAACAGATGGTAGGTACTCAAAGACTGCCAAATTTGCTTGCAACCTGGGACAATGCTGACAAAATTAAGAGAAAGCCATGCAGTAACAGGTCCAGGTAATCAAATTACTTGGAAATACATAGGAAGTCTACAACAAACTTCAGAAAACCCACTGTGACAGTACAAGCAGTGCCAATCAGCAGGCTGCAGTTAATAAGGGTGATAAACTTTAACCCAAACATGCAGCTGAGGATTTTTGCCATGTGTCAGTCAGATCCCTTGTTACCTCTAGAACTCCTGCCACTAACAGGGGAAAATTAAGCTACCCTGTAAGAAACACACTCCTCACAAATGAAAAAAAAAAAATCCAGAGCATGGCAATTCCAACACTGGGATGACTTCAATTGCCTGCACTGGAAGAAGTTCTATACTTCACACCAGAGATGGAGAGCTCAGGATCTGTATAAATCAACTGCTTATTTGTCCTACAACATCTCCCCTTTAAACTTATCAAAACCACTACTTATATTATCTAGGATAAAGAAATGTTTAGAAAAGTCTTAGCTACATTCATGGGAATGTATTTTCACAGATTTTTTAGCAGCACACACTTATTCTGGCCTTGACTGTACAGTTCTCACACATAGTTAATGCAGTGAATCAGCAATTATTTTTCTAGTGTCTCTAAGTGTCAAGATTAATTTCACTATCGCTGGTAATAAAATGGTTTCAAATGACATCTTTAATCAGCAAGTAAGAATGCACTCCTGCAATAGAGACAAGCTGTCACAAAAGGTCACCAAAATGTGACAGGATGGAAATTACGTTTGTAACTTCAACTGAAATGTTAATTCCTCTTTAAGTGTTTCCTCAACTACATTCAGATTTTCAAGTAAGGAGATGTAGCTCTGCAATGAAGTCTCATTTTTAAACCAGTAGCATCTGTAAAAATCTGATCTATGATCTCAAAAGCAAACAGATATTTATATGCAAACAAGTGGTTTTTTTGCTATTAAACTTCCCACCACACGGTCAATCATTTCATCTCTTATCAGCAAATTAAAATGAAAAAGAGAAAAATCCTTAGACCTAACATCCTTTCCAAAGCAAGGCTTTTAAGTTAAGAGGAGAATCTCATCAGGATGAGTTTCAGCAGTCCAGGTATGTGCACTGGGAATGTAATTCCAAAATGCCTTGTACCAAAGACACTGCCTCCTATGGAAGAGGTCAGAAGTATCCAGCTTCCAAGCTCAAGCTGCAAGCCACGTATCTTAAAGCAGTCCTGTGTGAAGAATCCATCCGTGCAGTCTGGAAAATCTTGAAGTATCATCAAAACATACATCTTCTCCCCGTGGTATCTGACAATTAGCCAACAGTATCTGACAATTTGCCTTTGTTATCATTTCACCTCTCTTGCATATCTTGATTCTTTTCAAAAGATCAGGGTTTTTCCTCCATAGTTCAAATTGATATTTTGTTTCAGCAGTAAAGCTGTAAGAATGGTACACCTTTCTGAAAGCAAAACTGAATTCCTGCCAATCTCCCTAACACTACCTTTTTCATTTAACTTTTTATTATTATTGTCATTTATTACCACCATGAAGAGGCAATATATTATTCCCAATGGGGTAGGTACCACATCAGTATCAGATACTTGAGTAACCAAGGTTCATGAGGGGTCTAAGTCAGCTCTTAAAACCATAAACCAATGTGGATTTATTTCTAGATGAGAAAGCTGCAAATCTACTGATTCTCCTAAACTAGCAGTGACAAATTCATGAGCTACATGGCACAGTGATCCTAGAAATAAACACGTTGTGCTACTTAAATATGAAGCAAAAATACCCTTTTAGACACTGTCTACAGAACCAAGGTGGTACAAGAGATACCTATTTTCCCCTGTTAGAAAAGCAGAACACAGAAAACAAGGGTTTCTGCATTTTTCTAATACACTCCCCAGCAAGTTACAATTTCTCTAGGCCAATCCAACAGCAGGAACATGAGATTCACAGCACTTCTGTTCCTGGGGGAAAACAGCAAACATGCAGCTCTTTCACAGAAGAACAAAAGTAACAAGGTTTGTGTTATCAACAGAAAGTCTTCCAAGGATGGAAGTACAATGGAATTCTTTCAAATCTATTCCTCCACAACACACAGTGAAGCACAGTTCAGATGTTGCTCCTTGACAACAGGAAAGCTTCCAGCAGGAAAGCTGTCAAAAAAGCCTGTGTTGGTTTTCAGAGCATGAGAGGCTTCCACAATTCCCAAGGAGCCAAGACACATCCAAGAGCTGACTACAGGCAACTCTGGACACCAGTCTGAGTGAGAAGGTGACAGTTCTCTCTTGCCATCTCTCTTACACAAGCTGTGACAGGCCTTTACCCACTGTCCCCTTACCCAGAGTTTCTGGAATGTTTCTCCTCTCTCTTGTCACATCTGAGAGCCTGATTATTGTTCCTTCTTTCCGTTCAGTTTTGAAACGCAGTCGGCCAGACTCTTCATCATCATCCTCCTCCTCATCAGATTCTTCTTTTGTTTCTTCATGAAGTTCCAGAGGTTCAATAGCTGCCTGAATTAAAGAACACAGAGGACAAGAAAACTGAAAAACTTCCTCTCTTGTGATCAGTGTCACAAGACAAAGCTTTCTTTAAAGGTCCTTTTGTACAGATTTTGCTGAAACTGTACTTTATTCCCATAATTCCATGAACAATTAAGAGTTTTCTTTTTTTTTTAAACAAAGATGTAAAACATATAATAAATTATATAGTAAAATCCATTGAGAACACCCATTTTGCTGCAATATTTAAGGGAATATAGAAATTCCAGTTAGAGCCACCATTTGATTAGTAGCTACTTTTGCACACAACATTTTATAGCTGAACTCACCAAGATGCAAACCTCTGATGCTACCACACTCAAGTTATAAAAATATTAAATTCTGTTAACAACTGTCAGTGTGTGTTGTTAAAAAGAAACACAAAAAAGATAACCTTACATCTCAATTTAATTCCTCTAGATATGTATAAATGTACTTTTTTCTACTCCTTGAATACTTCACAGTTTTAATTCAGCAATTTGATAAAATCTGAATATACTAAATTTGTATATTGGAGTGCTACTCCCTTGCACTCATTTGCTTTCCTGTTCTCTGTAGCAGTGAATATTTATTTAGATTAAACAGTGTCCCAAATGAAAATACATCTATCGCCTTCAAATTAAAAAGGGAAAAAAAAATTCAATTTCCTTTTCCTGTGCTGGCATGATAAAATTAATGTTCAGAATGTTACACAAGTTATATTTGATTTCTAGAGCTGAAAATTAGAAGTGTTTTATTATAGTACAATTTTCCATAAAATAATTGGTTACTGTGTATTTGGTTATTTCTTGAAGAATCCTACTTGCTCATTTCTTAGAACCTGCACATGCATTTTAATTCTTTGCAAAGCCACTAAACACATCGTAACTTCTATGTTGCTTGTGCATAGTTAAAAAATGAATGAAATGGAATATGTAAAAAATGGCTTAATCTTCCAGATTGGTGCAGTAATTTATAGGCAAAAGGCACAGCTAGTGTGCCAGTCAGGTGGTCAGACACTAAATCACAACTCAAGAGAAATAATTAATGGCCAAGTGGTCCAAGAGATTGCACAGTTCCTTATCCAGGAGCCCAACTTCATCCAAAATGAAAAAGAAACTGGGGAAACAAGATCAGAGACAGGATCTGGCAGGACATCATCTACTTCAGAAAACAGCACAGCATCTAACTCAAGCTCAAAATTACTCCAACTTTGGTTTGGTGAATAAATGACCTGTATACTCAGCTACTGGGCTTTAATGGGCTCCTGATCCCATGTTATTTCCATTTTAGCATCTCCTTAGCTCAGAATGAGTTTTATACATTCTAAGCAAACATTCAAGCACTGCATATTCTGACCTTGCAAAAATGCTTTAAGATACAGCTAAGAGAACAGCTGAAGTTTACAAAAGCTTCAAGGCTTGTATTAACCAAAAAAACACATACAAACAAACCACTTTTATACAACAACTTTATCGTATCACAAAAATGCAGCTAAAACCAAGTGACAGAATAGCAGGCAAAAAAACCAACACCATCCTTCAAGACTGAAAGAAATCCAAATCTCAAAAGCAAACCCAAGTTGTCTCAACTCATCTGATTAACATATCCTCTATAATCAAAGCACCTCTGAGGACAGGCAGTTGAGACTCATGGAGCAGAGGAGGGATGTTAGCAAAGAAAGAGATGATAGTAGTTTAACAGACAGCAAGAAGGGAGAACAACAGGGTTAGCATTTTACTTGAGGGACTCCCAAAAGAGAAAGGAGTAGCAATATCTCTATGAAATCTATGTCCTTAAATATAATACATTTTACTGTCTAAATATTTGTCTTTAAAAACTTTCCCCATCAGGATTTACAAGTCAGAATTGGAATGGCTGTTTTGTGAGACATACTCTCCCATCACACTGATCCTCCTACTTCAGAGCATAAACCCCAGACATACTCACTCTCTACGTCCATGCCCCTTAAAAGCTCTGTTGGAATCCCAGTTTTTATTCATCAAAGGCTGGTCTCAGCCATGTAATCTCATCTGTGACTCTATAGATGACTCACTGCAGAATCAGGACTAGAATGGTTAATGCAGTCTGCATTGTCCTAAGAATCCTGCAAAGCTTTAATGAAATGCCTCAAAAAATACCTATGGAAACTCTGTTACTTTCTTATAATTATTCAGATTGGAAAGAAAAATATATCCATTTCAAAAGAAAAAAA
>VYZU01005240.1:0-31569 GCA_013401355.1 Ceyx cyanopectus
AACCTTGTGAGCATTACTATGAGTTAATATAAATCCCATAAAGTTCACAAAACGTCTCATGACTACAGGAACTTTGTGGGAAACACTAATTTAATAACCAACCAGGAGGTTACCATACAAAATGTTTTTGAAGGTACCTTGGTATCTGTGTGTGACTGACAGTGTGATGAATGATGATTGCTGGGCTGGCTTTGAACAAACTTTCTTCCTCCAGCAAAGTCAAACAGTTACAGAATTTGCTTTTAGTTAAGGTAGCTCAGAGATAGAACCTCATGTGCCATATCTTTAAAACTCTGAATCCAATCTCAGGAACAGATCATTCCTCTCAAAATTCTCTCTCTGGAGCTCTCATGTCATTGCTACATATTGGCTAAATACTCCAATACCCCTGTGCTCACAGCAGCAGAGGTTCTGTCAGCACAGCTGAAAGCAACATTCATCATGCCATCCTGTCTGTCCTGCCAGAAAAACTGCAAAATATCTGTCCAGACTTGATGTAAAGAATATTTTGTAGTGGGTACTCTGAAGCCTCTTTGCAGAGAGAGCAATAAATGTTGACTTAGTTTGTGTGAATTTGAAAGCCTTTATTAAACTTCACCATCTATGTTTAAATGTCTAACATTCACACGATCTCTCTTCCCATAGACAATGCAAACCATAATATTCGTTCACAAATGCAAACTGATCTTTCATATCAAGTGGAAAAAATAAGGATGCCAGGAAGTAAAATATGCAGGAAGCTATTCTATCCCCATATGGCCTGAAATTTGCTCAGAGTATTATACATGTGATTTAACAACTGTCTGTCAACTAAAGGAAAAAAAAAACCTGGAAAATCTTAGGTTTTTACTGAAGATGTAGTAGTCAAACAATAATTATATATAAAAAGCAGAATTCTAAGTAGCCACCTCAAAGATGAAGCCTTTAAAAGAAGTGCTAAGATTCTCCTGCCTTGCAATGGGTTAACATTTCAAATGTGGAGCCAGATCTATCAATTCTATTGTTCTGGTCTGATGTCAGGACCAAAATTAGACACATTTATCTTTAAAATACCTTTAAGAGTGTTAAACATATGTGTATATAAAAGTGTAGAAGAGTTTGATGAGGCAGTGCTATTGATTATGAATGGGCATGGACTAATACACATACAGATTGGTGTGCAGTACATATNAATACTTTAATTTAGCATCTCTAATAGGAAATATTTTACATCCTAATATATGGTTCAGAAACCAAACATTCATCATAAGTTTCTATCATTTTGTTTCTGTGCCATTAGAATTTTTAGGATTTATGTGCAAGATAAACTCAGCGTATTCTCACTACACTTTCTGAAAATGCTGCTCAGAGTATCTCATGGTGGATTCAGCTCTTGCTGTCACTTTAGGCTTCACTGTGCAGTTTGTCTCTATTTCAAAAATATGAAAATTCTTTAGAGAAGGCAAATAACATTTAATCACTTAATATCATCTTTCTCTTACTTTTACAGTAATAAGTGGTTGATAGCATCTAATATCTGATATTTTATCTCCATATTTGCCTAGCTCCCCCAACTGGTTCACAAACCCCAATGAACTTATAAAACTCCCATGAAGCTGGAAAATACACCTCAGTTTATGTGGGAACAGAGACTCACAGAGTTTCTCATGGTTTGCCCACGAGCAGATGAAAAGTCTGAACTTCAATCAAACTCAAGTCTTCTAAATTTCAGTTCAGAAGACCAGCAGGTCTTCATAAACTGCTTGTGCTTGCATTACATTGACAATTACTTGCTCCAGGATACTACATTCACTTTGGTTTTATCCCTTCAGTTACTTTACAGCTACCAAGTAAAAGCTGCAACAAAACATGGTAAACTTTCTGTTATTTACCTAGCAAGATAAAGAATAAACAGCTGAACTACCCTTATCAAGTTATGCAGTGTGTCCTATCAAATATATTGCTTATATTTTGCCTATATATATGTACAGAATGAGAATCAGAGAATGAGAGAATCAGTTCACCCATATTTGTTCTATTAAAGTCCTACAGCTTGGTTTAGGAAGGTCAGTAACTTCTGAAACAATAATTTTAATTCTCTTCCTCATCTGTATCTGTGGAATAGCAGAGACCACTGTATTTTCTGCAGTAAAATGGTTCTGTCTACCTAGCTAACCACATGCTCTGTCTCAGGGGTGACATGTCCAGTGTTTCCCCAGGCTTAAAAGAAAAGGGACTCACATTTGGCCAAAGAAAAAACAAGACCACGAGGAGTTGAAATATAAGATAAAGTAGTAACACTGCAGTGGACCTTGATTTTTTCAAGGTGACACATTACAGACATACACCTGAGTTGGAGGGACCAAATCTCTATCAGCAGCAAGAGCTCAGCTCACCAAAATGCACCAGGGTTCAGACGTGCTTTATGGGCTTGCTCCCATCCTTCAGTGAGATGAAAATGCAAGAGGGAACACTATAATAGACAAGTATTTTCAGCTTTCTGATTTGCTTAATATTCATAGAACACTTTTGACCCATACTACATTCCTTATGTTTCTCCTGAAGAGGATTCAATGCACTTTTGCACTGACTTTTTGTACATCCAGAAATGCACAAGTACTACACAACATGCATGATATTATTCTGTATGTACCCTTTATATATATCTGTAACAGCAAATTAAACGTGCTCAAGACTACTTTCCAGCAATAACACCAACTGCCAGGGGAATACCCAAAAAAGTGGTTGAGTAAAAAACTCTTTTACCTTCCAGAAGAGTGTGGACATGTTCAGAACTTCCTAGCAGGTATGGTCATCAGGTGTGCACTGACTGCAGATCAAGACCATGGAGACTGGTTCATCGTTTTATCAGTATATGTGAGTTCACATACTTGAGACTGTTCCCTTACTCTCATTCATCAGTAGAGATACAGCATCTGTTTCTACAGCCACCTTACCACGGGGGCCCAGGCACAGCTGCTCATGCAACTACACAGATTCATTACTAAGACTGTGAAAAGGAAAATAAATACATCATAAGGAAAACCAGATTAGTACTTAATTTCACAAAGTCGGGCTCAAACAGACCAAGGTTGTCAGAGAAGCACAATTATAGATTAGTTATGTCCATTTTCCCCTATAAACTTTTAAGTATTTGATTTTTCATTTTTAGTCACTTTGGAAGGCTAATTCCAGGCACCCAGGCTTATTAGTGCTTCATAAGTCACATTTCAACTGATTTGTGCTGGTAAAAGATAAGCAAAGTCAATCCTAGGCACTGTCAGTGTATTTGCAGCTGCTCTTCTCCCCACAGTCACAGTGTTCTGAGAAGAACAAAAAGAGAACAGCAGTGTGTCTTCTTGGAAAGACTCGTATGAGGGCAGAGGAGTATTTTCTGTTTTTCACTCTAGATGCCAAGCCAAGGCATTAACCACTGTTCCACTTAGTTGTCACTTTTCTTCCAAAACACTGTTGTGCAATCGCATCAGTGTGGAACAGAAGTTGAATTTCACCATAGATAGCTACATGTCAGTGGTGGGTGAAGTGAGCCCAGCAGGTCTGTAAAGCACTCTGGGATTCTCACAGATGAAAGTTGTTCTATGAATGTCAGGTATTGTTACACATCACTTAGGAAAAATGCTTCCATTTATTCCTCTGAATTTACTGTTCAACAGTTGGAGATAATTGTCATTGCTGATAATCACACTAGGAATAGCACCTTGAATGCAGCAGACTGCGTAGTTTGTTCTGTATTATGCTTTTCTCTAACTGGGGTTTGCATAGTGATAAGAAGGAGGAATTTTTTGACACTGCAGGTATGGAGAACTACCTAGTTTTCATATTGTATGGTCAAAGTACAACTGTCAGAGTTATTTACATGACTGCATCATTTACAGCTCAGGATTATGGAAGAAATTCAGCAAAAAGATGAGCTGCTGCCATGATGATGCTCAAAACAGCACAGGACAACAACTTGCTGGAGTAGTGCCATTTGTGTTACTGTATTACCCCTCTCTTCATCTAAGTTCTACTCATTCATTTCATTAATAGATTTTATTCAAATGCATGATGGCTGTTTCTAACAATGCTTACCCAAGCAGCAGTTAGAATTTGCTAGAGAGATTCCACTGCTTAAACTGAGTGCCTTTAGCTTTTGGTATTTTATTTCAGGTTTGGGAGGGGGGGATGGGACACTGGTTGTTTTTTTTTTAGAATAAGAGTTCCAAATGTAGGCCAGTATTGATTTTAATAGGAGTAAAAGGCAGACTATTTTTTTCAGGTAGATGAGTAACTTCAGCTATGCTCTATCAAATCATATGGTCATTAGAATAAAGGAAAGCAGTCCTGACACAGCAAGTCTCCCAACTGAGTAATACCTGAATATAAAGATCCTCACATTCCCCCTTCTCCTTCTACTTCCCAAGCCTCCCCTCTCAGATTTCTGCCTTCCAGTTGGGGTATATCATTAACCTGCAGGCTCTATCCCTGCCTCATTATCTTCTCCTGAACATCTGAGAGAGGCAGAAGCCAGGCTGTATTAACCCACTGATTGCTGCTGACCAAGTGATGCCCCTGAGCCCTTCTGGAATCAGCTTTGGCTGAATCAAAGCTGCTGAAGGATGTGGTCCAAGAATAAATACTGGATGAGAAAATAAGAGTAATCTACTGGGGGAATTCGTTTTGTCAAAACACTGGCAAAACATTTGTGTGCAAGGGAGCTGAATCTATCTCTAAGGAGGCCATGCAAGCTTTCTTCTTATTCCAAATGTCTTTTAGGACAGAAGCTGTAATAGCATTAAAATGTACAGAACTACCTCCTCCCATCCTTGCTAGTTGGCGAGGACACTTTCCTGGCTAAACCAGGAAGATTATCTCCAGGAACAAAAAGGACTAAATGTTGCTGGGATTCATTTCACAGTCCCATCTTCCTTTAAAGAATGCCACGTGAGCCCAGTGCACTGGGCTGCAGGGCTGTAATTCCTGGCATCACCTGCAGGGCTGTAAATATGGTATCCTATGCAAATTCCCAGATACACCCAGTCTTCCCAGAGTACTCACATTTGCATCTACCTTCAGAATTCATAGAAACATAGAAAGGTTTGGTAGGAAGAGACCTTTAAGATCAAGTCCAACCATGAACCCTGCAGTGCCAGGGTCCCTAAACCATGTCCCCCAGCACCACATCCACACGGCTTTTAAACACTTCCAGGGATGGGGACTCCACCACCTCCCTGGGCAGCCCATTCCAATGCCTAACCACCCTCTCTGGAAAGTATTACCATAAAAGATTAGAGTGCAGCTTGGGGAACAGAGTGGTCACAAATTGGCCATGCTGGTATATTTATTCTTGCTAATAGAATTTACTTATTTATTTTTCCTTATAGCTGCTTTTCCCTTGGTCTCTCCTTGTGAAAGCAGAACCACTTCCTGTCATGGGAGGAAGAAAAAACTCAGAATTCTGGGAAGACCTCATTATCTGAGATAGATTTGTCACACAGATGAGGAAGAAAAGAAACAGCCAAAAACCAGAAACACAAACGAGCATCTATAGAATTAAGCATTGTAAAAAATGGAGTAGCACAGAGTGTTTTGTGGGCTAAGGAAAATGTTAACACAAATAATATCTGCTTAAGGACTTATATAACAGAGAAGGCAATTCTAAACATAAAATACAGAATTACACAGTGAAGTGCTCATGCAGTTAGCCAGTGATGTGGCTTAAGACATGAGGAAAGATATTTCTGAAATGTCCTACAAAACAAAACAAAACAAACATCCCCCAAAAAAGCAAAGCTAAAGGTTTACCCTGATGGTATCATAAATTCTTCTCATGCACAGAAAACAAAATCATGAAGTGTCTTTCAAATACCCCCTCTTCTCAAGTGACATAGTATTCTTAAGTATTTAGGTGAATAAACATGTATAAGTAACACGAAACATGTCCATCATATGGCAGATGGTGGATCTGCTGAACTCTAGGTTCCTAGAGATTTCTTTCTGGAAACCATCACAGAACCTTCGTGATTTAATCACAAGCCACTGCAACTGGCTGCCTGCCTGTTAATTGCTTGGCTAATACCCAAATTGTCAGACCAAAAGACCACCCAGTGATACATTGGGCTGTCACTCTAGATAACTAAAGCAACAAATATAAGAAATGGTGCCTGGAATGAGTTTTTGCTTGTGATGTCCTCTGATGTTTTTCTCAGTGCCCTATCCATTAGCTCATCAGTTCTCTATAGGCTTGAAATCTTACTGCTGGAAAGGCCCAGTTCCTAAAAAGCAGGTACACTCCAAGGTGATCCAGCAGAATTACCTCTCAGGAAAGCCATGTTTGGTAGTTCTCAGGGTTTCTGTTATCATGTTGCTCAGGTAGTTTTGTTGATTCAGCCCAACAATTTTGGCAGGCATAACAAAAATCTATCAGGTTTTTTTATTATGTAATTTTGATTGTATATTTTACTCACAATCTGCTGTGACCAACCACAAAGCTCTTACTATATCCTTAAAACTCTGAGGTAGGGCCTTGCAAGTATTTCCATTCCACAGACAAAATACTATCACACAGAAAGTTAAGTTTCCAAGACATTTTAAAATATGCAATCTTTATAGGTCATGAACAATCACCACTAATATGAACTCTGCTTGAATTTCAAAGCATTTTTGGTGGCAAGGCACACTGTTCCATAATTACACTGAGTGTACTACCCGTGTGATAGAGGAAAAGTGAAAAGGTATTTTCATAACTTCAGTGGTAATGTCACTTTCTAAAATATAAACATCAAACAAACAACCCATACAAATTTGGGAGACCTTGATACAGTTTTTGGACAAATATCTGTTCACTGGAATGGCATCAAAGATTTGATTTAATGGATACTGTGAAATGGAAAGTAAAAACCACCAAATCTCCAAAACTTACCCTATAAGCAGTTAAAATGCATTTGCTCTAGGCACATATTTACCTGGAAGAGATTTAAGAAGTTCTTTTCCCATTAGCACTGTCCAGTTTATCAGATGGATATCATCATACTCAACGATGGAGGAGAGACAAAAGTTGGCTATCCCAGGGTGTTGATCAGATGTGCACCCTGTTGCTGCTGCTTTTCTCAGCATCATTAATTCTTTTATTGTTGACACTGATTTTCTTGGCCACAGATTAATACTTTGTTATACTTGAAGCATTGGTTAAGCAAGAAGAAGGCTACTGGGACACATATCATGTCATGGCTTTTTGGTCACAGCCTCATCAGGTGTTAGGAGCCTGTTTGGTCACAGATCATCCACTGAGTGCAGCTTGAAGCTGCTACAGACCCTCCAGTGTGGAATTGTGTCCTATGGACATTGACTACGAATGGCTGGAGGATCTGCTGGGTCAAGGGTTTCTACTTCACACCACATAACAAGGGCAGCAGAGGAATATTGGTTGCTGTTTCTCTCCCAGCACAAGGCTAGGACAAACCTGTCCACATCCATAGCTGTGGCAGTCAGATGGATGTTGGTTACAGTCTTCCCACTTCCCCAGCTACTGAAGCTGATTTCATGTTCAGTGTGGCTTCAACTCCCACCAAATGCACTCCCAAACACTACCCCACGGAATGAGAAATGCTGCCCGTTGGATTTTTAATTTCCTTATTACTTCAGCTGCTCCTGGTTAAGAAGCACTGAAGGGTTAATGCTGATCTACATCATTTGTAAGCTTTCTAAAACACCACCATTTGCCTCCAGCATTTGAACAGGATTTCCTAGGTCAAGGAACTACCATTATTATGCTTTTTTTTCATGCTATTTTTTTTTTCTCTGTGCACAGTGACGTGTGTAACACCTGCTTTTATCTCCCAGGGCCTGGAGATGATCCTGAAAATCCTCCCTGAGGTTTCAGCTGATGCTGCAGAGACTGATGCTGACAGACAGCTTAGATTCTGGGTGTTAGTTTTGTTGCTTCTCCTTCCAAACCTCTCTCTACTTCACCAAAGTAAACATCAGAGTGCAGACAATTCCAAGCTAAAGATCTTTGGACCTTCAAAGTGGGCTTTTTTCCAGATAATTGATGATATTATTCATAAAGCACTATGATTAGTAGAACCCATAGTGCAGTGTCCCACAGTGTGTGTCCCATTACTTTTCCTGGTCCTTTCTCTTTGTTATCATCAACACATCACCAGTTTTTCAGCCCAAGCACCTGCTAGCTGCTTCTCAGACTGTAGGGAAATCTATTTATCCTAGTAAATCTTCACATTTTTGAACTTCCAGAAACACCCTGTTTGTCCTGAAACCGAACACAGCGGGAACAATACTAGCAATTTAATTCACAGAAAGAATGTAAGTTATGATGGTAAAAAAAACCAACAAACAAACCCAAAACAAACATCTGTATTCACACAGAGAAATACAGCACATTGCTTTTAAACACTGATATTATGGAGTTACAGGTTACTTTAAAGACATACATAACTAAGCTGATATCCATCCTTAATCATTGCTTACACTTCATTGCTGACAATACTGTTCTTAAACATGGTGTTTCTGAATAAACTCAAGAGCTGGAGTGAATTTCAAGTCTTGAGTGCTGCTGCCATCTACATGGCAGAGAGACTCTCCACGGAACAAACAACAAAGGTGTGTTTGCTGGGCAGAGCTGGAAGTGTGTTTGCCAGTGTGATTACAGAAACTTGAAAGTGCTGAAGCTGAACAGAAACTTTGATGATCCTACGTTTTGGTGTGGAAAAATCAGAATGATTTAGAGAACTATTTCCCCAAGTCCTTATTGTCAAGAAATTTACAAATAATTTAGGTAGAATTGGAGACTTAGTAAGGAAATGCTATTTTTTAGTGCTGGATATTAATATTTTTTCTGCTGAGAATTAAGCTAATATGCCAAATAAATAAATAAATAACTATCTCAGTTGATGTAAAAATGGAGGATGTATTTAATAAAACATACACTATTTACTCCAGAGATGCTGGGTTTTTTTGTAGCTGTTTTATTGAGACTACTGCCAGAGGAAGTAAAAAATCCCTGTATTTGCAAGACACGATGTAAAATCAGGCTGCCCAACTCTGCCCCCTCAAGCTTAGGTTTCTAGAAATACATGGAAAAAAAATCAATTAACAGAGCAATTAAATGTGCACTGTGTAAGAATTTTATCAATCTCACAGTCCAAACTAGACAAACTCTACAGATGTTTGCAAAGTTTCACAATGCTCAATACTGTTCAGCAACTTGCAATGCTTCCCTGGACAGCTGATTTGTACTTACCCATCACCCCACACCCAGGGCACTGGGATGCACTGGGAGATGGGGAAGGGTATGTCTTTATGTGGCATTCCTCTGTCCTGCTGCACACTCGGACACACCTCTGGCTTTCCAGCAGGTATCATTCAAGAAAGAAACTCCCCATGGCCCCAGGTAAGACAGTCCAGGATTACAGTGTGAATTTTATGTCATATCAAAGTTCAGTATTACTTCTTCAAAAATCAGATGGATGATCTTTCACTTTGGGGATCTATACTTTCAAATGATAACTGTGTGATTTTAACTTTGAGCTCAAACTCTAGTAATAATTTCAAGAGTTCTGCCTAGTACTTCAGACTGCATACCCTACGAGGAAGGACAAAGGGGAAGACCAGCCCTTGAAATTCCTCTGCATATTTTTCTCATGCAAGCAGAATGGCCTGCAAAATTCAGCAGAAATAATAATAATAGTAAGAATAATGTAAGCAATGGCTACAGGATTTGAAAGATGAAAAATATATTTTCAAGAAAGATTCCTGCACAGATGACCCAAAAACTCTCTTTGTGTGCTGAGATAGTGCTGATGTAGGTGTAGGTTGCTCTGCCTTCACCACACCCTGGCTTGCCTGCTCTGTCTCTGCCCCTTGCACTGAGGCCAGGGCATGTCTGGTCACCCAAGGCTGGTGCAAACGTGAGAATACACAGAAACACATCACTGAGGAAGGGATAAACTGCCCTAGGAAACCACAGATTGAGCCATCCAACCTACTGGACCCTCTGACTTCAGGATTAAAAAAACCCACCCAACCACCCAACCACCCAATCAAAACCAACAACAAAGAAACAAAAAACCAAAGAAAAACCAACAACAAATAATAATCCTTAGGCAGTTTAGATATAAACATTTAAATGTATCTAAAATTTAAACTAAAATATTAGCGTAATTACTCCTTTTGCAGGATTCCTTCAGTGTAACACAGTGAAAAAAATCTATTCCTTATTTCCTTGCAACTTTGATGTAAAACCCATTGCAGGAGGTTAATATGCATTGTTGCATATAGCTCTAAAATGGTCACTCTGATGCAGAAAGATTGTTCTAAGCAAGAGCTCCTCTTGGGCATACACCATAAAGTTGGTTGTTTCAAAGACATCTAGGCCACGTGGGAAATGTATTTTTTTTATTTACTGGGAAATAAATGTACCTAATAAAAAAAAAATAATCTTGCCTTAGCTTATTGATACTGTAATTATAATTAGCACAAAGCACACATAGGCATGTGCCAAACAGCAATCATCACTGCACAAATCATCTGAAAAGCTGTCTGCATTGGCAGGCTGCTGATGTGCACTGCTTGGCAGAATTAAAGGCGAGCAATCAAATAAATACTGTGTTGCACAAATGTAATTGCCATTACAACAGTGCTGGGTGTTATGGACAATGCCAATTTGTTGAGCTATGAGAGCTCTTTGACACATACATTTTTAAAATATCATGTAGAAGGAGATTGAAGAGATTTGTTACCCTGGCACTAAGAACAGAGATGGCCCAAATGAGCAGATGCTGATGCAAAGCAACACTGGACTTTTCAATGCCAATGGAAGATGAGTGCAGCAAACTAGGGGTGACTGCTGACAAGGACATGTGGCAAAGGAGCTCGCATGGTCCATCCTTTACCTGGCGCTTGTTTTACTGTAAGCAAGGTTCCTGTAGTGCTACTAAGTTCCAAGTTTTATTTATATTCCCGATTTATTTATGCCTTCTTGATGTTTGCAACTCTGATTTAACCATAAAAATTCAGAATATATGTCAGCAGAAGGTAGATTCTGCTCTCAGTTGTGTTGTCAATGAAATTATTCCAGACATCCAGCACAGCAAAGTGAAAGAATGAAGCCACAGCACTCCACATCCAGATTGTTTAGTCACCATAACTAAGACAGAAGCTTATATAACAAAATATATGTTTTACATAGGAGAATGCCTTCTAAGAATAAGTGATGCTGTTTCTGGAAAATACCAAATGTCTAAAACCTAGTGACTTTTCTGTTAAAAGATGTAATTTTCCTGCTTGGTATTTACAATATAGAAAAATAACATGAAATATCTTTATTTTCTCTGGAATACAGCCTATTTTAATGGCATATTCTTTCACTGAATAAAAACAAAAAGAAGTTCAGTAATTTCAGAGGACTCCAATGGAGTTTTACAACTTCATTTTGATCCTACATTTCTACAGATGGTGGAGTTGGCAGTACTTAAAACTTACATCCTACACATGAACAGATTTATTATCCATTTCTGATACTCTCCTGTACATAGAACATTCATTGCATTTTAGTTGTTTCTAAATATTCCATATTTAATTACAAACGTGACTTTTCCTTTAAATGAAAACAAATTTTCTAATTATTTAAAAATCATTTGGCTTTGCTCAGTTAAAATGCAATTGATAATAGAAGTCAGAAATGAGAGAGAAAAACAAATTTTATTTATATAAAAGAATATTAAAATTGATGCAAATGTTGTTATTATGGTCAATCAAGTTATAAGATCTGTGTTCACTACATAAACAAACATCTGGAAAACATCTGAAAAAAAAAGAGTTGATACTTTCTGTGTTGGATCTACCTAAATTCCATTACATCTATCAAATCTATTCATCTAGTAAATCTATTACATATTGTATTTATTTTTACATATTTTATTTATTACATCTAGTAAATCTATTAGAGATGGAAACGTAAATTGAAGCAAATAGATCAGTAAGAAAAAGAGATTTTATGGAAGGTACTTCTGCAGAAAATGAATTGTTAAAGGTATAGAATAACAAATATAACAAACAGTTTCATCTCCATGCCCCATATGACCTGTTTGTCGTCTGTTCTTGTACATCTTCTAATGCTTTTTGCTAAGCAGGGGTTTCTAACAGACCTTACAGGAGCACACCTTAGATATCCAGGGATGTGGCTTCATGTCATCTGGAAAAGAAATGCATTCATATGGTTTTTTGATTTTACACTTTGAGGTAGTAGGCAAGATTTTGTTTTTTAAATTCAATTTATTTTTCAATCTTTTTATAGAATAATAAACTCTGTAACTTGTGCAACAGAAAGAAAAACAAACAAAAAAAAACCAACCCAGCAACTTTCAGCACCAACTTGCTGGTGTTATGAAGAATCACAAATCTACCTCCAGCAGACAGTTTATGTTGTAATTGCTGTACTACAAGAGGCAATATGGAACCCAAAACAGCTCAAGAGAATGTATAGCATTCTTTAAAACTTTTCTCCTGAAAAGCCTTCATCTTCTGCTTGTGTTTTAAAGGAAAATATTCCAGTACATCAGCAGAAGGGTAATTTCTGTTTGAAATTAACAGACTGTTTAAGTTTCCTCTGCAAAAAATTTTTTTTTAATTATATATTGTTTCTTCAAGGAGAAATAACTAAGATAATTAATAGGAAGTTATACTAATAAGACATATTTCCATTCTGTCACGGCTTATTAGAATTCCACACAAAATCACTCTCAATCAACAGTTTTAGCTTCATGATTTCTTCTTCTTTCACATATGGTACTATTTTCAACTTGAATTTATATATGATTTGTATTATAAACATTAAACAGATGCACCGCCTCTCACGAGGACATGAACACAGAGAAAGCAGCACAGTTTTTTCCCTAATGGATATCTTATAAATGTATCATATTATCTATCACCTTTCTATCTATATCATGTACAAACATTTTTTGACATCCATTTTGGAGTCTTTTGGTTTTCTAGTTTGGTTTGACATTTAATCCCAACCAAACCTGTGTGTCGTGGTTGCAGCAAACTGACTGCCAGCATAGCCAGAAGCTGGCACAGGCTGCCCAGAGCTGGTGGAGTCCCTATCCCTGGAGGTATTAAAAAAAATGTGTAGATGAGGCACTTCAGGACACGATCTAGTGAGATGGTGAGGTGGGATTTTCCCTGTTTGTTGTTTGTGTGATTGATTTTTATTGCAGTTGTTGACAGTTGGTAGGTGGTGATCTCAGAGGCCTTCTCCAGCCCTGCCAACGCGGGGAGTCTGTAAAGCAGAATGCTGATTGGATGTGACACTGCAGCTGCTGCACCGAAATGGTTATGGATTCATCTGTGCCTACACTGGAAATTCCAGAAATTATTTCTGGAATAAATCCCAGGAACTAACATTTCATACAGTACTGGCTCTCAGGGCCTGGGATCGTGGGCTGCCTCGACACTGCATCCTCCTCTTGCTTCAGCAGCAGCAGCACCCCCCAGCACTGGTCCTGGATCAGGCCTCATTTACTGCTACCTACTTCTCATGGAGGTGCAAACACAGAAAAATAAAATCATGTTTTTTGAGGGTGCTACATATTTGAAAATTTACTGAAATCCTAACAATGTCTGGGTTGGAAGGGGCATCCAGAGCCCATCCAGGCCAACCCTGCTGAGAGCAGGGCCATCTGCACCTAGAGCAGGGTGCTCAGAGCCTCCTCAACCCCACCTGGGATGGCTCCAGGGATGGGGCCTCCACCACCTCCCTGGGCACCCTGTGCCAGTGCCCACCACTCTGCTGGGAAAGAACTTCTGCCTTAGTTCTCATCCCAATCCACTCCTTTCTCATTTCAAACCATAGCCCCTTGTCCTTTCACTCCAGGCCTTCGGAAACAGCCCCTCTCCAGGCTTTGGATCAGCTCCCTTCAGGCACTGGAAGGTGGCAAGAAGGTCTCCCAGTATTTACTTGTACATCCTGCCTGTGCACTGGTCAACAGCCACAGAGGTAACACAGTGCTGGTGTAAAGAACTTTTTCTCAGTGAGGGTGCCAGAGCTCTGGAAGGGGCTGCCCAGGGAGGTTGTGGAGTCTCCATCTCTGGAGACACTTAAGACCCGCCTGGATCTGTTCCTGGGTGACTTGGTCTAGGTGATCCTGCTCAGGCAGGGGGTTGGACTAGATGATCTTCTAGGTCCCTTCCAACCCCTAATATCTGTGAATCTGTGAAAATAACATATTCTCCAGTGGCTGAAGCTGATAAGTGAATATACTAGAAGTTCACTCAGCTTTAGCCTCTTTCTCAGTTTTCTTAGTTGTGGAAAATTTGTCTGATAAAATGGGAAACGTTGCTGGGAATATTTATTTATATTAAAGAAACACTCCATGTTATAGTAAGTTCTTTATAGGGGGTTGATATGATTAAAAGTCACATTTTACAAAAAGCTGTTGTGATTCTTATCTGATTATTATGTTCAAGGCCAGAGAGACAAGTTTCAAAAGCTAAGCTTTGCATGTCAAACAAAAATAGTCCTCAGCATGTGGGGAAAATGGCAGTGATAAACCTACTATTAGGCATCTGAGAGAGAAGCCCAGCATCTCCTCTGTGTGGGCTAAAACAGACATAAGCCACTATCACAGATAATGGCAGCTTGTAGGTGCATGAAGGGAGCAACTAAAATCCATTTCACTTAGACAAGAAACTGCAGTCTGATATTTACCTGTGTCCATCACATGCGAAAAGTATTTACTGTGAATTATCCAAGAGAAAAGTGCAGGTTGAGGGGTTTCATTACCTATCTGAGAGTAGTTCAGATCACACACTGAACAGAAGAAATCACAGGTAAATCTCAGATTGGTGTCTTGGGTAGTCAAATGGATTCCTGCAATTCATCTGAGTATATGCCTCTTTCTACAATTGCTGGAGGCCCACATCCTGAGCAGTGAGAACATGTGAAGATACATAGAAACTGTGAAAGTCAAGTAAGCAGAGCAAGCTTTATGTGACTTTTGAAGATTAACATTGCTTTGAAAGTAGCTGTCACTAATGTTGAGGTTAGAGACTGCACCTTTCACCAGCAGAAAACTCAATGCACAGACAGTCTGTTAGCAGCTGCTCTGCAGCTTCTCCTTCCTGCTTCTGGGAGAAGTTGTAATGAAGAAGCCTTTCTGGGAACAGTAGTAATTCCTTGCAGGTATATTGTAGTATTTTCACCTTTTCCTCATCAGAATAGATAAATACAAACAAATATATTTCTCAACACAGTTTTTGCAGATATGATAACATATTTTAAGTTGAAGTTCAAAAGACTCCACAAAACACATGCATAGAATTTTTAATGAAAACTTAAGACATGAAGTTTGTAAGTTTGCCTAGATTTTGAATATGTTTGGAGAGAGATGCTGAGGTCACAGGTTTCACCAAACCAAATGCCAATTTCCCAGGCACTCTCAAATGTCAGGATACAATTCAAAGTTAAAGCAGCTGAGAAATACTAGAGAAAAATAGCCAACTGAACATCATATTGTTTCAATGTTTGCTACTAAAAGTAAGTGGCAAGTTTTAAGCAAATATATTGTGTTACCAAATTTTGCCTTTCAAACAAGCACTTCTGGCAGAAGTGTCTTAATTTCTTATCACAGAATTTCATCCACACAAGGAGCAATAAATAATTCATGTTCGTAGCTCTTTGTTGTGTGTCCCTGAACTGCACAGAGCTGGAAGGCTGACAGCTGTGTCAGGACAAGCACCAAAGATCTGACATGACAAGTGACTAACAAGTTTCTTTCAGTCTATAGTGAAAGAAGACAATGGCATAAAGTGCAAAAACGAAATCCTGCAACAAAATGAAACTGTTTCTTTCTCTTTACCTAAGTGTTTGCTATGAGCTTATTTCCGACCCATAACCTCTGGTCATTTTATAGCACTGCCCAACCCCCTTTACTCCTAACATTCGCCTGGCCATTTACGCCTGTCCACAGATCAATATGAGCAATTCTTGGAGAAATACGATGTCTCCATGACAACCAAGCCACAAATTCTCAGTGGAAAGCAGTGAGACCAGTAGTGAAATCTCTGGAGGTTTTCAGACCTATAAGACAAGATGTCTTAAAATGCAGGAATGGACAGAAACAAAAGCCAGAGTAATTCATTGTTTATTACTAGTTTAATGATGTCAGATGGACCAAATGGAACTCAGTTTTTAAGTTTAGATGCTTTATCAACGTGTATTTTTGCCAGTCAATATTCACTTCCTGACAGGCCTTTTTTTTTTTTCTTTCCATTACTTCATACAGATATTCAGAGTGCAGAATTGGATATTCAAATTCCCATCCAAATATGTACATTTTGCCACACAGGTTCAAACTGATGTTATCTTTCAGGTATATTAATCCTCACCTGAACACTTCACTGCCACCTCATTTTAATTCTTTCTCACTTCAGAACAGATCAGAACTTGGACAATCCACATTTTTGCCCATAATCCTGGTTGAAGGGACTACAGACAGTGTCCAGTGCCATGCACCACAGGCTGTAGGGAACCAGGGCAGGGGGGTCTGTACCACCCTAGGGTAGTAAGGAATGCTATTTAGTGTCTTACTGAGTAGACTAGAACTTTGTTTTTAAATCTCATGATGGTTTATGCTGCACAGCATTAAGTCCAAGACCATGTGGCTTTAAAATGAATATGGATTTACAACTCATTGGTTTCAATTCTTCTAATGTACACTGGTGTTCCTTTCTGTGGAAGGGATGAAAAAGGAATGTAGTTCAAATCAGGTATGTGACAGCAGTTGAACTCCAAGGACTCATGGAGGAGTGGAGTGTGCTGAAATATAAACCCCCAGACATGGGTCCTATCTGGGTTCTGAGATGACTTAGGGGACCTGACATGGATTTCAGACTGCACCCTTTGACTGAAAATTAAATCTCAGCCGTGTTCCTCTGGGAAGGATCAGGGGACTGTTGGCAGCTGCCCCCTGTCAGCACAGGCTGCAAGATTTGAAAATCTCTTAACTAAGCTGACAGGCCACAGAGACGATGAATCAAAAATATGATACACGGATCAGCACACAAAGATGCAAGAGGATACACAGAAACCAGACAGAGATGGGAAGAAAAACACCAAGTGAAGAAAGTTATTTAACTCTTTCATTAATGAGTACGATGTGCAGTGTGTGTGGATCAAGTTCAGTGCGCTTAGAAAATCTGTCTTCGGTCAGACAATGTTTTTAATCAGCTGGGACTCAATATACATTATATTTAATTGTTTCCCTTTGGGATTCATTTAATAAATTTTGTGGATGTTCCATAGATAATGAAGTATCCAAAGTATCCAAAAGTACCCAAAAATAATGTAACTACATGAAGATAAATCTTATTTTCACCAAAAAAGGATGAACTTTATGGATGTTCCTGTATTTAGCTGAAACAATGTTAAAAGCAATTAAAATAAAATAATGCTTGTGAGCTGATTTAAAGAATTGAGCTATTTAATACCACCAATCTGCTTTCCTCCAGAGATGCACTGTTTGAATGTCTGATTCAACTGAAGTATATACAACCCTTCTAATTTTTCATAACCTCATGTTACTTTCAAAGGGTCAGACATTGTACATATATTAAGTAAGCAGTGTAGCCCAGAACTAATTATAATGAACTAGTAGTGTCAGCTTTCTTTTTGGTCATAAAGCCTTTATCCTTTCTAAGACCTGAATTCTCTAAGCAAGAGGAAAGGAGAACAGCTCCACACTGTGACCCCTGGAGGTGACCATTAATTTGACATTGCAGCTGCTAAAAAGGAAACAGCATTACATTGTGTTGGGTTTTTTTACAGACCCAAAAGCTGTGTCAGATTTATCACTTGATACTTGGTGACTGTCTTTAAGTGCCTCTCACCTGGACTCTCAGACTCTTCCAAGACGCATCTGTCAGGCATATCCTCCACATCTTGAGAGTTTGCTGAGTTTGAGCTCTTGTTATATGTCAGTGCACCCACTGAAACGAGAAAGAACAAAAACGGGGAGGAAGAAATGTAATCTGTGCAGAAACAAACATTTCTGATTTCCTGCAGAGCTTTCCATTCTGAAGACATCATTTGTAAACACTAATACTATAGTGAATTAAAACAGAAACTCAAAGTACTTATATGCAACCATAGCAGCTGAAAAATCTACAGACAAAAATTCGTTCAGGGGAAAGTTTGAGGCATTGGCTTACATGTGAACCCTCTGAAGTAAAAAAAAAATGTTTTATCTTACAGAAACCTAAAAGAATAATTTAGAAGCCATAAAACATACTTGTCTGCTTCACCAAAGAAGCCAGTAAAACAATCTAAAAGGTCAATTAGGTGGTTTGTAATTAATGGAGTCATAGAACAGGGAGAGAAAAGGTGTTCATTTTAAAATGAAAATATGCTGTATATAACAACCTAGAATGTCTAATAAATCAGTAGTAATTACAAGTGCAGTAAAAAAAACCCCTGATCTGCAGTTTAGAAATTATCAAATTTGATTTCTTTACTTAATTGCAAAACCCATTTTTATTTCAGAGCAGGAAAATATTTTCATGCAAACAATTATTTAAGTCA
The DNA here is from genome assembly GCA_013401355.1 of Ceyx cyanopectus. Classification (NCBI taxonomy): domain Eukaryota; kingdom Metazoa; phylum Chordata; class Aves; order Coraciiformes; family Alcedinidae; genus Ceyx; species Ceyx cyanopectus. The sequence continues at coordinate 18,578 of VYZU01005240.1, forward strand.
GTTGGCCTTTGAATAAATCCCCCATAAATTTTCCTGAGCAGAGGAGAGGTATTTGCCATCTCAATGTCCATTTCCCTCCCTTCTGATCCATATCTCCATATGAAGCCACAAATACAGATTTAAGTTAAAGTATAATTATTAAACAATGTTATAGAATAACAAAGACTCATTTTTCAGTCCCATTAAAACTTTTAGCACATACCATATCTTAGGAAAACAGTGGTGACTAGAAAATGATATTTTTTTCCTTAATACCTAGAAANGCTTAGAAAATCTGTCTTCGGTCAGACAATGTTTTTAATCAGCTGGGACTCAATATACATTATATTTAATTGTTTCCCTTTGGGATTCATTTAATAAATTTTGTGGATGTTCCATAGATAATGAAGTATCCAAAGTATCCAAAAGTACCCAAAAATAATGTAACTACATGAAGATAAATCTTATTTTCACCAAAAAAGGATGAACTTTATGGATGTTCCTGTATTTAGCTGAAACAATGTTAAAAGCAATTAAAATAAAATAATGCTTGTGAGCTGATTTAAAGAATTGAGCTATTTAATACCACCAATCTGCTTTCCTCCAGAGATGCACTGTTTGAATGTCTGATTCAACTGAAGTATATACAACCCTTCTAATTTTTCATAACCTCATGTTACTTTCAAAGGGTCAGACATTGTACATATATTAAGTAAGCAGTGTAGCCCAGAACTAATTATAATGAACTAGTAGTGTCAGCTTTCTTTTTGGTCATAAAGCCTTTATCCTTTCTAAGACCTGAATTCTCTAAGCAAGAGGAAAGGAGAACAGCTCCACACTGTGACCCCTGGAGGTGACCATTAATTTGACATTGCAGCTGCTAAAAAGGAAACAGCATTACATTGTGTTGGGTTTTTTTACAGACCCAAAAGCTGTGTCAGATTTATCACTTGATACTTGGTGACTGTCTTTAAGTGCCTCTCACCTGGACTCTCAGACTCTTCCAAGACGCATCTGTCAGGCATATCCTCCACATCTTGAGAGTTTGCTGAGTTTGAGCTCTTGTTATATGTCAGTGCACCCACTGAAACGAGAAAGAACAAAAACGGGGAGGAAGAAATGTAATCTGTGCAGAAACAAACATTTCTGATTTCCTGCAGAGCTTTCCATTCTGAAGACATCATTTGTAAACACTAATACTATAGTGAATTAAAACAGAAACTCAAAGTACTTATATGCAACCATAGCAGCTGAAAAATCTACAGACAAAAATTCGTTCAGGGGAAAGTTTGAGGCATTGGCTTACATGTGAACCCTCTGAAGTAAAAAAAAAATGTTTTATCTTACAGAAACCTAAAAGAATAATTTAGAAGCCATAAAACATACTTGTCTGCTTCACCAAAGAAGCCAGTAAAACAATCTAAAAGGTCAATTAGGTGGTTTGTAATTAATGGAGTCATAGAACAGGGAGAGAAAAGGTGTTCATTTTAAAATGAAAATATGCTGTATATAACAACCTAGAATGTCTAATAAATCAGTAGTAATTACAAGTGCAGTAAAAAAANTATCTCCATATGAAGCCACAAATACAGATTTAAGTTAAAGTATAATTATTAAACAATGTTATAGAATAACAAAGACTCATTTTTCAGTCCCATTAAAACTTTTAGCACATACCATATCTTAGGAAAACAGTGGTGACTAGAAAATGATATTTTTTTCCTTAATACCTAGAAAACAAAGCAAGGTTCTAAACTTCCATGCAGATACACCAATGGCCATACACAATCTCAGTGCAATTTTGTCCTGTTTTCAAAATAAGAAACTAGTTCCCTTCACCTTCTGATGGATTTTGTTTTACCAAATGAATACTTGTTGAAAGATTATTTAAACACCCAGTTAAAATTTCCAAAATTTGGAGTGACTCAGCAGGCCCCGGGGCATTATTCCAAGAGGAAGAGTGCAAAAGACACTTATTTCACTTCAGTGCTCTGTGCTGTGCATCAGTTTGCAGCTATTGATCCCAGGTCGCCCAAAGGTTCCACCACTTGCAGCTCCTGCATCAGCAGAGAGGCTGCTGGAACCAACCAGGGCTTCAATACATTGGTGGAATTAGATCACTGAAAAGGAAATATTAAAACTTATTAAAATCTATTACAGTGACATTAAGCATTTCACTTAAAAATAATCATTTTTTCAATTAAAAAAAAAAAAAAGGCATTAAGTTTTGCTTTAAAAATCTGCCTCTGGTGGCAACTACCTGGTAATCAAATCCTGCTCTGGTACAGCACTAACACTGGATTAATTCCTAATCTGACAAAAAAAACCCAGCAGACTGGTATCAGTGGTCAAGTTAGCCATATGAAGAGGAGTTTTAGTTCTTGTCTCTGCCATGGAAGGGTTGCCATGATAATCTGCTTGAGGTAACACTGAAGAACAATCTGCAGTAAATAATGCTGCACGTGAAAACACTATGACATGTGCAGGAATAAATGTCTCCAAAGATACCTGTGCATTTCTGATTTTTACAATATTTAAATCATTTTCAAATACACTAACTGACGGCCAGGATTCCCATTAAAAAAAAAAAAAAAGAAAAAAAAAAAAAAAAAGAAAAATTGGAAAACAGGGTGTGTAGATCCTGTCAAGAGCTCCAGCAGGAGCCAGGGAGGGGAAATGCTTTCTCCACCTGTCCCAGGTGAAGGGTGGCAGGTGTTTCCCCTGCTGGAATCCATTTTGCAGTTGCTCTCAAGTCAAAAACTCATTCAAAGGCACTCCCCCCGTCCCAGCCACCTCAGCATAAGCCACAAAATCTGAACTAACCTGCTTGATTTTACAACAGAGCAGAGATGAGCAGCGAGTGGCTTTAGGGCAGGTACCAGATTCACCTGAACCTATTGAATAAAGCCAGGTGCATACACAGATGAGATCCATCAGAAGGGTGAGCAAGAAAGAAGCCAAGACAGGTCAGCAGGATCCTTGGACAAGGCCAGGGGAGCTCCCATTCTTGAGCAGATATTGCAGAGATTCGGGATGATTTGGGAGAGGATGGAGTCACTGAAAGCCAAGGAAGGCGAAAGATGAGAAAGAAGGGCTCACGGGCAGAGCTTGACTGACAAAGGACAAAAAATAATGATGAAATATTCACTCTAATGGTTGGTTGCAGAGTCATTAAGAACAGTTTGAAGGGAGTGGAAAGCCCAGCTGGAAAGTGGGACAGAGAAGCAAACCTCTAGACAACTTATACATAGTGAGGTGCCCGACAGTGAGGCTCAGCAGGAACAAGGGAAGGAAGGGAAAGGCTATTTCAGAAACCAGGTGAGGGAACATGAGATCAGGTCACTGATGGGAGCAAGGAGGTGCACACTGGCCTTGCCACTCTGTGAGAAGTACACATACATCTCTAGGAAAACTCAGGCTAAGCAACTTCACAGTACCCTAGGCTATGAAGTTACATGAAGGATGTACACAGGGATAGGTGTACACAGGGATGGGTGTACACAGGGATGGGTGTACACAGGGATGGGTGTACACAGTTTAAATGGACTTAAAAAATTACTTCTGCTCCCATCTGAAAACTTATTTGTGTAGCCAAAGTATGTAAATGTCTGGAGTCTACATGAGCCCCATATCTACAAATCAGAGAAAAAGTTAAGCAAACATTTCTTACATAGTAGCTCCAATATTTTCTTTCTATTCAGCACAATATCAGTTTTTACACGGAGAGCAGAAATTACCTTTATTAGCACAGATGTAAGGTAAAGGAACAGATTTCACTAAGGCAAATGACCTTGAACTTAGCATATAAAACTGACATAAATCTTCATTGTACCGAATCAATCATGGGAACTGGGGAAATTTTTTCTTATACATCTTAATAAGCTCTTAAGGTTTATTTACTGAACTTCAGAACCATTCTCTTACATTACTGAAACACAATGTCATAAGATCACAGCATTTAATTAAATATTTTATGTAAATAATTTTTAAATATTTCAAAGTCCACAAAATAAACCAAATTATTTTTGTGTGAATGAACAAGATAAGCTATTCTTTGCAAATAGACACTAATTACACTAATTACAGCAACAACTCATCACTATCATATATTTATCATGTTCTGTTTAAACACTAAGAAGCCTCGTTCTACTCTGGCAATACCATGCAATAAATTCTAAATAATCTGCTCTGCATACCAATTTTTCAGCGAGCCAACACCTCAGAGAAAGAAATTAGCACAACACATGTGAAGAAATCAGTTAGCATTTTCTGATAAAATGCCTTTGTTATTGATAAAGTGGATTAATAGCTCAAGGACAGCCTGTCTGCAGAGCAAACAAACTTATTTGGCATTCAAAACAAGTGGATAGGGCAACAAAAATAATTTAAAAATCAAAAATATTAGGCAAGATAGGCTATAGGTGATACATATATTTAAGATTCAATACAGATCACAAAGCAACCTGAATCTAAATAAAATTGCATGGAAAAAAAAGCATAAAAATAATATTTGTGCATTAATTATTTTTTTCCAATTTTTGTAAAAGGATAAAAAAATGTGCTTCTATGACAATTCTGAGATCCACAGGCACTTACTGTATTATACCTAAGAATGTTGATGGAAAGCTGAGCAATAAAAGAGTTGAGTAGTTTTAAAAACACATTTTGTAGATATCATAAAAAGCACCAGAACTACTTGTTGAGAGCAAATATCATCAGTGTAAGAGTCCCACAGCCATCTACTAATATTTCACATTTCTCCTGAACTCCTATCTGAAACTCATGGAATTCTAGAACTATTTTTTTTTTACTTTTACATTTAATAGCTCTCTGTAGATTTCTGTTCAACAAAATGCTGTTTTCCCTTAAACATGCAGAATTTTTACATCCTTAAGACATTCCCCCCTAACTTGCCTTAACAGGGCACACTTCACTGTTTTACACCTGGGTAGGCATCTCTTCTGTTTGCATCCCAAACAAACTCAGCTTAATGTGGAAAACTCATTTTGTGTGAGAAAACCACAGGTAGGGGCCCCACGACGCTCGTCCTTTGCTCTGTCCTCCTTCAACCACCTCTTCTCCATCCTACTCACCTCGTGATCCCAGAGTCTTTTCTGATAAACTTCCCCATCCTGTCTCTTTGTGGAAGATTAATCCTACCTCGGTCTAGATCTTTGCTCTCATCCTTATTTAATTGAACCCCATTTTATTTTCAGACCATTTCTCAGGCCATATAAACTCCTAATTCATCTCACTGACAGAAGACATCAGTTGCTGGTCATTTCATAATTTTTAGTGTCATTAGGAAAACCTGCACTGATGCATGTAGCTGTCATTTAATTGAAAGTGCCTGGTTGTTATCTCCTGATGATTAAATATCACAACAGCCCAGTTTTAATTACATTTTAATTTTAAAAAGATCAAGAAATTAACTTGGAGAAACACATTTATTACTCTGAAGTGAACGCTGAAGTATGGAAGCTGAAACTGTTCTTGAAATGAGCCACTATGGAGCAAGCCAAACTGGAGGTTACAGTCACTGAAATCCATCACATCAAATGCAGAAGTAGGGCCAACGCTGCACTGAAGAGCTCAGTTTGCAGGAATTCTCACCCCTGCACCCGGGGAAGCCTGAGCTCTCTTGCAGTCCCAGGCAAACAATCCTTGTTCCACTCCCTCTGCAACTAAAGAGCATTTGGGTGAAATTTCTTTTAAAGTTTTTATATATTTCAAAATAAAACCCAAACCTCCTAGAACTCCATTTTCTACCCCTCCTCATAGCTATGAGGTCAGCATTCCTCCAGAAAGGGAAACTGAAATTTTCAGTGCTGCTTTAACCAATGCACCTTAAAGTTTTATTCGCCCACAGGGACTTCCCTACTTCTCTCAACTAAAACATAATGGTATGTAACAAATTATACTCTCTAAGGGCTTCCCATTTTTGTTTCATCAGTGCAATGAAACGTGCACTCAAATTTAAAGCAGTTTTCTTGATCTTAGTTGTGATTTATACCAAAATCTGTCCATGCATTCTGTGTGGTATATATAATAAACCACCTAACTAGTTATATTTGTCTCAGTGGGTTCTGCTGCAGGAAATAAAACACTTTCCCATAAAAACCCACATAACATTTACTGTGCAGCTCTGAAGCATATGCTTCTGTAAACTGAGGAGGATTTTAAAATTAAAATCTAACCCCAAACTATCTTTAATTAATTATTCTATCATTGCACACTGATTTTTCTTCTCAATGTCTTCTCTGTCTAGAAAGTCCAATTTTCTTTTTCCCAGTTTCCCTGAATGTGTGGTACTGCGTATTAACCAAACGTGGTCTAAAATGGAATTATATAATATCATTTGATAAACATCCCTTTTGTTTTGGGTAGGGTCTTTTTTGTTGTTTTTGTTTTGTTTGTATGGCTTGTTATTTGAGTTTTTGTTCGTTTTGTTTTCCAACCAGTAACTGGGAGGCAACAGAAAAACTATTTTTATAGGAATTAGTAAAGACCACCAAATTTCAGTACTGATGGTATATTTTTTTTTTTAATTACAGTATATAGCATCTCCCCACCTGTCAACTTTTCTGAAGATATATATCAAAATTCTCCCTGGTTTCTGACCAGTAGGTCAATGGTGTGGGAGACTACATACTGAAGAAATGACTGCCTGTCATTATGGCAGTAGCTTCTAAAAACAACAAAGAAACACTCTGTATTTTGAAAATGGCATTATTGGCAGCATTGATATGATTGTTTTTCTAACAGTAGATTGATTTGGTATTCAAGTCTAAAATCATTAATCAGGGAGTTTTCAGCGGGTTCTGGTGCAGTCCATANTACCAAAATCTGTCCATGCATTCTGTGTGGTATATATAATAAACCACCTAACTAGTTATATTTGTCTCAGTGGGTTCTGCTGCAGGAAATAAAACACTTTCCCATAAAAACCCACATAACATTTACTGTGCAGCTCTGAAGCATATGCTTCTGTAAACTGAGGAGGATTTTAAAATTAAAATCTAACCCCAAACTATCTTTAATTAATTATTCTATCATTGCACACTGATTTTTCTTCTCAATGTCTTCTCTGTCTAGAAAGTCCAATTTTCTTTTTCCCAGTTTCCCTGAATGTGTGGTACTGCGTATTAACCAAACGTGGTCTAAAATGGAATTATATAATATCATTTGATAAACATCCCTTTTGTTTTGGGTAGGGTCTTTTTTGTTGTTTTTGTTTTGTTTGTATGGCTTGTTATTTGAGTTTTTGTTCGTTTTGTTTTCCAACCAGTAACTGGGAGGCAACAGAAAAACTATTTTTATAGGAATTAGTAAAGACCACCAAATTTCAGTACTGATGGTATATTTTTTTTTTTAATTACAGTATATAGCATCTCCCCACCTGTCAACTTTTCTGAAGATATATATCAAAATTCTCCCTGGTTTCTGACCAGTAGGTCAATGGTGTGGGAGACTACATACTGAAGAAATGACTGCCTGTCATTATGGCAGTAGCTTCTAAAAACAACAAAGAAACACTCTGTATTTTGAAAATGGCATTATTGGCAGCATTGATATGATTGTTTTTCTAACAGTAGATTGATTTGGTATTCAAGTCTAAAATCATTAATCAGGGAGTTTTCAGCGGGTTCTGGTGCAGTCCATACAAAGGAATTCTATCTGCAGATTGCCTCAATTTGCTTTTAAAAATAAAATAACCCAGAAGTGTACAGTGTCATTATGGCACTGACATCCCTACGCACAATGTGATGTTGTACCTTGCATACTCTGCCTTTTGCTCGACCAAAGCTGCCCAAATAGCTTANTGTGCAGCTCTGAAGCATATGCTTCTGTAAACTGAGGAGGATTTTAAAATTAAAATCTAACCCCAAACTATCTTTAATTAATTATTCTATCATTGCACACTGATTTTTCTTCTCAATGTCTTCTCTGTCTAGAAAGTCCAATTTTCTTTTTCCCAGTTTCCCTGAATGTGTGGTACTGCGTATTAACCAAACGTGGTCTAAAATGGAATTATATAATATCATTTGATAAACATCCCTTTTGTTTTGGGTAGGGTCTTTTTTGTTGTTTTTGTTTTGTTTGTATGGCTTGTTATTTGAGTTTTTGTTCGTTTTGTTTTCCAACCAGTAACTGGGAGGCAACAGAAAAACTATTTTTATAGGAATTAGTAAAGACCACCAAATTTCAGTACTGATGGTATATTTTTTTTTTTAATTACAGTATATAGCATCTCCCCACCTGTCAACTTTTCTGAAGATATATATCAAAATTCTCCCTGGTTTCTGACCAGTAGGTCAATGGTGTGGGAGACTACATACTGAAGAAATGACTGCCTGTCATTATGGCAGTAGCTTCTAAAAACAACAAAGAAACACTCTGTATTTTGAAAATGGCATTATTGGCAGCATTGATATGATTGTTTTTCTAACAGTAGATTGATTTGGTATTCAAGTCTAAAATCATTAATCAGGGAGTTTTCAGCGGGTTCTGGTGCAGTCCATACAAAGGAATTCTATCTGCAGATTGCCTCAATTTGCTTTTAAAAATAAAATAACCCAGAAGTGTACAGTGTCATTATGGCACTGACATCCCTACGCACAATGTGATGTTGTACCTTGCATACTCTGCCTTTTGCTCGACCAAAGCTGCCCAAATAGCTTAATCTATGGGGGAAAAAAAACACGCAGAGCCTCTTTATTAATCTCTTCTGGCCAGATTATTGTTATTATTTTGCATTATGGCCTTGGAGCCGTATTACTGACGGGAAGGTAAACCCAACTGCAGCACAGCATGACTGCTGAATGTCTGCTGCAGGGGAGTACTTATTTCCAAGACATTTCTGTGATGCTCCCTAGAGTTCATGTGTTATTTGACTTTAAAATATTTTCAGTTCCATCGTAAGCAATAAGTAAACTCGGGCAGTACAGTGCTGGATGCTGAAGTGTTTCACTAGCTGGTCAAAAAGGCTTTATTCCAAGAAACTAATGTTGCATAGGACTGCTTCCTGGTGGCTGAGACCTCTGATTGGCAAAAGACAGTGGACTTTTCAGTCAGCAAGCTAGTTACCCATGGATGTGGCTCAAGGCTGACACATAGATTGACTGGTTCACACTAATTTACTTCACACAGATTCCATTTATCTCCTAGAAGATCCCCTGGCAGCAGCTTATAATGGCATATCCTAGGATGCCTGCCTGCATGAGTTTTTAAAGCGGCAGAGCTTGATGAATCTAAGTCCAGAAAACAGTTCACAGATTGAGGACTAGGTGCAATCAAAAAACATCAAGTAGCACAGCTGGGACTTGTGAGCTTGCTTGACTGGTTTGAGCAGCTGAGCATTAACTACGCTTGCTTTCCTGCTGGCAGCCCTGTGTCACCAGGACAAATCGGAGCACTACCCAGCAGAGAAAAAGAAAAGGAAAGGAAAAAGGAAAGAAAAAAAAAAGACAAGGAGAAGAAAGACAGAGAAAAAAGGGGAAAAAAAATGGGGAAAAAAGGGGGGAGGGGAAGAGGAAAAAAAGATTTTTTTTAAAAAAGTAAAAAGAAAAAAAATGGAAAAAAGAAAAAAGGAAAAGGCCTCAGGAAATTACTGCATTGCATGGATGCTATTAACATATGCAAGGAAAACTTATTAGATCATTTAATCTTTATGCAACTCTAGGATGATCAAACTATATAGTGCTCTAATTAGCAAGGTTTGAGGTTAGGAAGCTATTTCAGTCATGCTAACAGTTCCTAGGAAAAAGCCCTGAATAAAACTAAAGCTGTTACCACTTCTTTCCTATTGAAAATAAAACTATATTCAATCTAGTAATACATGTACAATGAAAAATAGCTACCAATATACTGGGTTTTATGTTATAACAAGGTGAGGTTCAGGTCAATGCAATTCCTCACCTTCATAGAGAGCAAGAGACTTCAATAGGTACAAGCTTATAAATTGTATTTTTAAAAGCACTGAGAATACAGGCTCACACTATAGCTCTCCAAATTCAGGTAGACAGAGACTATTTTTTAAAGTCCTTCTCAGAAAGGAAGCAAAAATTAACATTATTAGACAATAACATTTGACAGCAAATGTACTGTGAGAGATCCAAAGCACGTTTAGTAGTTAGGAGGTTAAAGACTCAGCTGTAGTGCTAGTTGATGAAAAAGTAGGATTAAGGCTAAAGCATGAGTCTTGACATGATCATGTTGTCTGCCTGCTGTCTTAAGCTTCGAAAAACAGCTGGGATCATCTTCTTATAAGCTCCAACTCAAAGATGTTCAAGCAGTTGCCAATCCAATTAAACAGAGGTAAATATAAGGAAGGGCCCTACTGAGCCAAATCTTTTTTTTTTTTTTTTTTTTTAATGAAAACCAGCATAATTGCAGGTTACACATCTCCTTAATCTCACTTTAAACCTAACAGACTGCTGCCTTACAGTGCACATGGCAGGCCCAGTTCACCCAAGCATTTTGTATTGGTGTACTTAATTTTTGATCATTATCCTTTATTATGTTACTTGTAATCCTAAAAGCTTATGATTGTGTCCAGATATTTGTTAAGGATAGTACCTGGATATACAGGGATTCCTCTTCTAAGAGTAGTGGATTAATTGGATAGTCCTGTATGACAAGTGGATGGCTTGCAGTGAAACTCCTGTGCAGTTGTTGATTTGTGGAGCCCAATTCCTTCATCTTCTGTCCCTGTCCTTTAAAGATCCTGCCTTTTTGAAGATTAGCAGTGCTGATGTAGTAACCTCTCTATTTTCACCAGTAAGATGGCAGTACTACAGAAATAACACTGCCCTACAGAGTACAATGATTACTAAAATCCTCTTCATAAAAAATAATAGAAGAGATGGAAATCCTTCTTTTTTTTTTTTTTTTTTTTTTATGGAATTGCATGTTCAGTTTAGAAAGTGGCAATCTCATGCACAGGACCCAATCACATTATTACCTAAGGGCTTAGAGCATTAGGCCACTTATTTTCCATACAGTCAAATGATTTTTGAGGTGGGCACAGATGATCTTATTGTGACAAGGCAGACAGGAATTTTTAAAGTCAGTACAGTTAATACTATAAAAGCAAAAATCCACACATGTAATCCTACTACTTTGTCCTGTAATTACACACAAGGACATTCACCAAGGATGTAAAAGCAAAATCTCATCAGGGACCTCTTTAAATACAGGCTCCTCATGTCTGTAAGAGGAGGAAGGAAATTTCAATGATAGGAGTGAACTGTTTGCAGTAGCTGTGTTACATTATGTATGATCCTTGCTTGCACAGGATTTAATTAATGACTTAACGTAGTTAAGATTTGTAGTGAACTGGCATTTGGGGCAGCAAACTAGCATCTGAGAAATGTATTCTGTATTTTTTTCCTGAACACCAGCTACTAGGAGTTGCTGTACTTTTTTTGTGCGTGCAAATCTCTTTTGTATATATGGACAGTAATTCAGGGCTGTGTTACAGAAGCATCAATCTAGATTAAGGCATCTCCTCTCCTGAAGCAACTGAAAAGACCTAGACTTTACTATGATCTGTATAAGTAACAGAAAGGTGTGTTGTTAAACTAATGAATAATTATGTTGGCAATTAATGTGGACCATCCGTTTCAGGTGCCACAAAATAGATCCAGGTTCTGGAAACACACTCTCCCCTTTAAGCACCACAGGATGTATCTCCAGAGAAGGGACATGGTACTCCCTCAAATGAGCAGAAGAGCAAGGAGCTGTGAAGTACTGAACAGCTAAGAGATGACTCCTGTGTAAAACTGCACCTTCACTCCCTTCATCTTGTGCTCAACTTCATCCTTCAAGCAAAGCTCACAGCATCCCAGGCTGTCAGGGGTTGGGAAGGACCCTGGAGATCTTGGAGTCCAACCCCCTGCCAGAGCAGGGCCAGGAACAGAATCTCATCCAGCACAGGGCACAGGAACCAGCCAGGGGGGCTGGAAACTCTCCAGAGCAGGAGACTCCACAACCTCTCTGGGGAGCCCCTGCCAGGCTCTGCCACCTTCCGAGCAAAGAAGTTCCTCCTCATGCTGAGCTGGCACCTCCTGTGCTCCAGCTTCCACCCACTGCCCTTGGCCTAGCCCAGGGCACAGTGAGCAGAGGCTGCCCCTCCTCCTGACACTCCCCCTCAGCTCTGGATCCCCCTGGATTCCAGCCCCTCTCAGGCTGCTCTGCTCCACACTCAAGAGCCCCAGGGCTCTCAGCCTGTCCTCAGCAGACCCCTGTTGCAGCCCCTCCAGCATCCTTGGAGCCTCCGCTGGACTCTCTCCAGCAGATCCTTGTCCCTCTGGAGCTGGGGGCCCAGCACTGGATGCAATATTCCAGGGGAGGTCTCAGCAGGGCAGAGTAGATGTATCTGTAATGGGACAAAAAAACCTGGACCCACTTTGAGATGGGTAATAAACAGGTATGACAGACACTACAGGCACTTCCAAGATGGGATCTCAGGAGATGACTGACACGTGTCACTTTGGTTCAGAGGTTGCAGGAAACCATGAGTGACAAACTAAAAGGCCTGGTTCCTGCCTTTCTGGCAGCCAGTTTTGGTACCAACCACTTTCCACATAAGTCTTCAGAGGTATGAATTTTAAAAATAGATGTTCTATTTAGGCTCTTTTAAACTTGTTTTCTTAAATCTGAGCCTTTTTGGGTGTTAAGCCTTTATTCCTCAGGAAGATGTTATTTTCTCTGGGTTTCTTTTGCTTTTATTAAAAGTTATTGCTCTCATCACTATGCTATAAAAACTGGGACTTTCAGAAAAAAAACCACAAAAGCTACGATAAGATTTGCCATAAAGACATGAAGTTTGGTGACACTATTACTATCACTGGCTATATTATTGTGGTAGCCAACTTACTGGTTAAAATTTTAATATTTTTATTGCTGTCTGATCATAAATTTCTCATTAATTCGGAGATAAAATATTTATTTTGCTTTCAGCATTATATCTGAATAACTAATTATATAATTATAAGAATATAAATAATTAT
>VYZU01005244.1:0-28991 GCA_013401355.1 Ceyx cyanopectus
TTGGGTGCCCTGTTGCTGCGTGGTGACCGTTCCTGAAACGCCTCCAAATTTTTGTCTGTTGTGCTAATGTTAAATGTCGTCACGCCTACGTTTAGCGAAAGCTATGAAGCTATTAACGCGGAGCTAGGAAAGTGCTTTGATGCAAATACATTTAAACATGAAAATCTGCCGTGGTTCTTCCAAATTACTCTTCCTCACTTTGAGACAAACACTTCAAAATATTCCAGTTCTAGTAAAGAAAGCAAAATACCACTCAGATCTTTTTTTCCTTGCAGGCTCAGTCAGTAGCTCCTTTTAGATGCCGCCTTTAAAAGTGTGGCTAAAAATCTGCTACCTATAGACTTCTTTACATGTTACACGAGAGAAGGATTAAGTACAATGTATGCTTAAATCTGATTAATTTTGTCCCAAAGCCTTCAGCATTATGCTATAGCAGCCCTTACAGAAAATGTGTTACAGCTTCTGGAGTGATTTGTGTTCATGCTATTCTCAGAGTTACACTTTTAACTCCAGTTTAAAACCATCCTTGTTTCAATCACTGTATTTTTCAAAGCCTTTTTACGTATGAGGATTCCTCCTCTTTTGTGTAGTTTGTGTGTATGTAGTTTTGAGATGATGGACCTCCTAATTTCTGTACGGTGAATATTGTATGTGCTTAAGTGTTACTCTTTCACAGATACTCGTCTTTTTTTTCATATGAGTTCTGACCTTGGAGAAATCAGAAAGAAGTCAATGAAATCCATCAGCAGTCCCAGCCGACAGGAGCTGCTCAGTATATGCTGTATGCATATTTCTCTGATGGGAAGGGTGTCGGTTTCTCTTGTAGTTAGACCAGTGACTGACTCATCATTGAACTATGTAATTGAACTGTAATTCACTGCTACTTCGTTCAGGGGATTGTATCATATGGAGCAGGGAGAAATGCCAGAGCAATACAGAGTTGGTTAATAAATTCTGTTTCATCTGAAAAGTTGATGTTATTTATTACTTGTATCCTTGTGAGGATTAACCTATAGGAGCACTAGTAATGCACAAGAAGCCTGTTTTGATAGCTGCAGTACAAACTCAATTTCAGAGTAAAAAGATATTTCCTTCCTGAAAAAAATGTTTCTACAGATCAAGGAATGAAGAGAACAAATAGACTAAGAAATACTACAATATGATCAGCACAATAAGCAGTATTCACAGCGAAATTAATTTGATATCTCATTTAAATGTAGCTGTAATCAAACAGGTTTTATCTGATTTAGAAGTGACTTTTCATTATTTTTAGGCCCAAAAGCTTTTAGCCATATGCTTTATCAACCCAGGCATAAAACTTGTTTGGGGTTTTGTTGGCCCAGTAACTAGTATGGCCCAGATACCCAGATGTAGTGATAACCTGCTAAAGAGTTGTTTGCATTGACTGTATTACCATTTAACCTGCTAGTCCTCCCTCAGTCCTATTTATTTCAACATTTGTATTGCTGTCTTGCTAGAGTAAATTCAGGGAAAAGATCTTAGATCATTTTAATGCTAACGGTGTCAATGACACACTCGTGAACATTCTTGAGGAAAAATCAGGTCTGTGGACTCAGGCTAGCAAATATTTAATTTAGCCTATTGCAGAAATATTTCTTTGCCAGTTGAGCACACAGTGGCTGTCTTCTTCCTGTATGATGTGATGATATGTATAGGTCTGAGCTGCTTTTTAAGCTTTCAATCCTAATCTGTTCATGTGTTCTTGCCATTATCTCTCATCTCTCACCAATGCTCTTAGAGAAAGTCCAGTCTAACAAGAAAGATCAACCTCTAAAACCTCATTAGACTTATTCTCTCTTCTCAGCAGAGCTATTACGAGCTTGCTTTGTGTCAGCAGTTCTCTAAGACTTGCAGCACAATTTGGGAACCAACTCATCTCTGCAGTCATCTCTCATATGGGAAGAGTCAGATGATTTTCTTTTATGTTGCTTCATATGCAGTCATGTTAGACGTGAGCCAAACAGACTGGTTCAGAAATTAAAGAGTGAGCTTTATGGTGAGGGCTTCAGCACAAGTCTGATTTTCCCTTTAACAAAACATTTGTTGTTATTCCCCCATCCTGAATCTGTAAGCCATATTTTCACAGTAACTTCCAGAAGAGCAAGTTGGTGCCCCTGGAAGTAGCAGAGGCCTCTTTCTGATGCATTTCTTTGTGTTTAGGTTCGACAGTGCACCCATGTGTCCTGTTCAGCAGTGTTATGTAATATGCTGTAGGCTATTCTCCATTACACCACCCAGCCAGAAATGAAGATGATATTTAGATTTCTTCAGTGAAGCAAGAGTTCAGTATCTGGAGGAGACCTGAGAACTCAACCCTTATCCTTACCACAGTAAAGGGAAGATTTTCCCCCACATATTTCATAAGCCAGTGTAGTATAAAAATAGGAGTGAACACAGTTTACAGTTCAGACATCAGATGTTTGGATCATTAAAATGATTACGTTTAAATGCAATGGTCTCTTCAGGTTTGACAGTCAGAAGACCTTAGACCTTAAATTCTGGTATCCATTTCCCTTATATCCATTCCCCTTGTAAAACTATCTGGAAAATTGAATAAATCAGATGGTATTGGTGAGGGTAAACGATTTTATAATCCAGCAACCTGTTCAGAAAATCCTATGTGCCAGCTTGTCCTAAGAATGAATAATGCTTTATCATAATACCTTTTCATCACTGAAATTCTACATCTCATTTATATTTGTGCATATACATACAGTAACTGGAATTCAGACAAGAGCTACTAGTGGATTAAATGACAACAGATTGTTCTGACAAGGTGCTGTTGCATTAAACATTGTTCTGGATGTGGGGGGGACTGTGGAACTCTTCTGTACTATTTTGTTTGTATGAACCTCCACTTTTGTACACAGATGCTCCCTGTTACTTTGAAAGGTAGCCACAATACATTATATTTCTTAAATAAGCATTCTTTTTTTGTGTGTGTGTGAATAACAAAGTTCTGCAAATCAGTATGACTTGTTTACATCAAATTATGCCAATGCATAATCAGTAATATGGAAATATTCAAACCAGCAGAATATAGGACATAGTAATTTGGTATTGCCAAACCAGAAGTTAAAAAATCATGAGTCAGATCTCCTAAAATTATAAACCTAGTTTAAAATTATGAGCTTAAAAAACACACGTGGCTTTATTCACCCTCTGGCTTTTTAATCTTTAGCATATGTTCAGATTACACTTTTAGGATTTTCCATGTAATTTGCAGAGATAATTTCTTTTAATAAATAAAATAGCTGATTACACCATCTAAATAACTAAAACCAGGCTGCCTCAGATTGATTAGACTCAATAAAATCATGGAAGCTGTCAACACTGATTAAACTAATGCTTGATGTTTCAAGGAATAATCATTTTATAATTAAGTGGGTTTAAAGTGCATTTATTTACATAGACTTCTGACAGTATGCTGAGGCCTGATTAAAAGCTGAGGTTAGTATCACCAGTGCTAACTAGATAAACTGGTCTGCTGTGCTTGTTGGGCTGTCAGGGCTTTACTTTTCTGGAACTTCAGCCTCCTTTTCTTGCAGCCAGTGTCAGCTCTACTGACAGTAGCAATTTAAGGACTTCAAAGGGGATAGTTTGCAAGTAATAACAGAATTAGATCAGAAAAGGACCTCCAGGGGTCATTTAGTCTCGTATTGTACCTAACCAAAATCTCCTTTCTTGCAATTTAAGGCAATTATTTCTATTCTTATTGATTGTGGATATGAGAAAATGTTACTCAATTTTTCTTTGCAACAGCTTTTATATATATAAAAATCACTGTGTTTCCTCTCTACCATCTCCTCTGCAAGGTGACCTAAAATAATTCATTGTGCTCAAAGGCAGAGTTTTTCTCAGCTCCTAGACAATCTCATTGCTTTCTCCTGGATTCTCTGCATGCAGCTTTTATCTTATTTTTCAAGTGCCATGATCAAAACTGGAGACTGGCTCACACCTGAGCAGTTCTGAAGGAGCAAATTCTGTTCCAGTTTAGCCATTTCAGTTTTTACCTTTATTTGTGACAGTATGATGTCGCAGACCCATTTTCAGAATTTGATCTAAAAGAACACACTGATTAAATGGAATTTAAGCAGCTGTTCCTTTACTTGCACAGCTAGTGATTCCAGCCTGCACTTGTTCCTATTCAATAACATCTTGTTTTTAGATCATGGCTGCACCTTGCCAGGATTATTTTGAATTCTAATCTTCTAATACACTTAACACAACTATTATTGGTGTTTTTGAAGATATTAAAAGGTTATTCTATATGGTCGATGGGGCAAATATATGAAAACAGATTTTTTTCTAGAACTGCTGTGAATGAGGTTAATCAACATACTATAATTATTAGCAGTAACTGTAAAGCTGGAAAATTATGGTAAATCTTAACAAGGGAAATTGTGTACTGTAAACACAGGCCAAGGCCAATATTTCATACTCAGAGATCAATATCATTTGATTAATCTTACAGATTCACTTAAATGTTTAGTGTGAATAATTTTTATAATATTTGAACGGTACCAGTGCTATAAATTTATTTTCTCATTCCTGTGATTATTTGGTTTTAACTCATCTGTTTTCCCTCTTGTCATTCTTAGCAGGTGAATGGGAAAAACTCAGGACTAGATGAAGCAGGTGGTAACTGGAACTTTACTCTGTTGCCAGGAGTGGTATTAATTCAGGTATAAGATGGAATTAAATGAGAATAATAAGCAGATTTGTAAGAATATTTTATTAAAGATACTGCAATAAAGCAAAGCATAAGTTTCAAAGATTATGAAAACTAACCTGGAATGTCTTCACTGACACTCTACATAGACTACAAATAATTGTCACAGCCTGTTCTTTATGTCCTATGCCAAGTATACTGTTGAAGGCCTATCTTTAGGTGATGCTATTAAGTATTGCCCTTCTCTTCACTGCTTTGTGATGGTCCTATTGTGAAGGTCTTTCCTGTTCTCTATTGAAAAGACATCCCATTTTCTATTAAATGTCCCAGCTATATTGTGCCTTCTCCCTGCAGAGCCCCCAGTACTATCTGGCTTTACCCAGATATTGTCTTCCCCTTTGCTCCAGCACAGCCACTGGAACAGAAGCATCAGTATTCCATTAATGCACTGATGGCTTTTAAAATGCCTATATTAATGTTTAAGGTGTTATGTGTTAATAGAGCCAATACCTTCAACATCTATAGGCTGAAATGTCTGGGGCTTTGTAATTAGATTAAGCAATCACATTGAAAGATACATGAACATCTTATCCTGCAATTGTATAGCAACTTTATAAACTCAAAAAGAGGAAAGCAAGCACAGACACATGCCCTATACAAGCTGCAATACAGACAATATTTTACACACTTCATAACAACAGTAATGATAACGATGCCAATTATAAATAAAATTATAGACAGACTCTTCTTGAGATAACATTTATACTGAACAATGAAATATCTGTTTATAGTCATGAGTAGAATTAGTAAGATGTGTAACTACACCAGAACATAGATCAGCATGTTTAGTCTGCTCACGTCTCAATCTGATCCAATGTTGTCTGAGGGAAGCAAAATCAGTATTTTTTTAATCCATGCTGGCCCTAATTTGAAACATTACTGCCCTATTGGTTTTTTTTTAATTAGGTTTTTTTTCTCCCATTAATATAGCTGGAAACATTAGGATTCCTAAAATGCTCAAATCTGAACATGAATACCTGATTCTTTCTCTTCAAGCCAGCTTTTGCAAGGCTTTGATCCAGAACAAGGTGCACCCTGTGCCCTGTGAAGGTTATTTCACATTTACTCATTTCCTTGTTGGTAAAACATTTTCACCATTCTTGTAATACGACCAGAGCACCACTTCTTTACTCTCCACATACAAGCACTGTGCTCCATGGAAGGTCCTCTTCAACTTGAAAATGATGATCATGGCAGCAGGGGGAATCAGGTCAGCTGGGTCTTTCACACCATCCTGTCCTTCCTCAGGGACCCTCTGTTCTCAGTTTTTAAGATTTATTTTTTTTCCTCTTTTTTAGTGCTTGATAGTTTAGCATTGTAACTGTCTGAAAATATGTAAGTTTTAGTTCACAAGTATACACTTCTACTGTTTGAACTAAAAAATCAAACCTGTTTTTGACAGAAGCCTTTGTTCAGCAAAGGAGTGCTCCAGCACATGAACAGCAAACTCGTTTCAGTGCAGCCCTTAACACCTGGCATCTGCCTCTTTTGGCTGACTGCTCTATGAAAGGAGACTTCAAATCTGTTTTTAACAGGTGTAAATAATAGTCACAAGGAAATAAGTTTTATAATACAGAGAAGAGTCCAAAACAACTGTTACTGCATGTTCTAACTTGACTGCTTTGGTGACTTTTGCGACTGCTGCAGTATGTCAAAAAAGCAAAGGTGGTGCCAAGTCAGATCTGGCACACGCGGTTCTGAGTTTTTATGAAATCTTTTGCCGACCAGTTCTTCCTCATGTCTTCTTCAAACCTGGTTCTCAGTTGTTCAGAAGCTTAGAAGTCCCTATTTCACTACTGCCATGCAGAAAAGAAATGCAAGAAAAATATTAAAAGTCAGAAGCCCATACTCCAGTACTGTATTTGCTAGCATGTGGTCCCTCCCACCTCGCTATGGTGTGGTTTTCCTCTAAACACCCATCCTGCAGTTATATTCAGAGCACCCACCACAGTCAGGAACTCTGTTTAAAAGCCATATGGTTCTTTCAACCCTCTGCCCCACCAAAACACAACCTTAAAAGAGTGTTTTGCTCTTGTTACAGAAACTTTTATTTTTCCTTTTGCCTTCCATTTTCAAAACAGCTAAAGATTTGCTGAAGAAAAACTTCACTTCCCAAGCCTCCCAGAAGTTATTTTTGATATTGTGTGTGTTCTTTTTCAGCAGTGGTTTATGGCTTGGTTTAGTGGATACTTAAAAAATTGCTTGAGTATTACTTCCCCTCAGCCTGGATTTCTCGTATCTTAGAACACCCCCCACCCTGGAATACTTCTTAGTGTTTCATATTTGCCTCTGTTTGGCTTTTGTTTTGTTTTGTTTTCCCCTGCCTAACTCAGAGGTAACTTTTACATATTTACTTAACACTCCCCACCAAAATTCTTATGTTACTTTAAATACAGATAAATTATTATACATATTAACAATTCCTGTAAGTCTCTTTCAATCAAACTAAATAAGGACAAATAGGAGCAGCTTTGTATCCAAAATGAAGTCAAGAAATTGAAAACATGTGGATGTAACTTTTAAAAGACAATCCTCAGTTGTTTTTTTCTTGGTACACTGACTTCTTTCTGTAGATATGTAAATAATATTGTACAAAGTGTATGATTGTTCAACTTCTGGCTATTTCACTCAGCGTTTCTATGCGCACTTTGGCAGGGTTGTGCCTACACTGCAGAGCAGGAAAGGCTTCAAGGCCGCACGTGGAGCCAAGTTGGTCAGCTGCCTGCATCACTTACCTGCTAGAGCATCAAGGCCAGCTCTGGGCTGAATATCCTGCACACCTTTGAGAGGAAAGCCTTGGGAGTGGTGCTCCACACAGCACTGCACGTTACAAGATTCCCCCATGGGGCCAGGCCCTCACAGCACACACAGGCCTAGTCTGTATATTACACCTGCCCTCAGTGCCATCTCATGGACTTGATGGGGAGGAAAAAAAGCCATCTGGGACAAACAGGTTTTGTTTCATGCCACGAGGGTGATGTGAACTGGGAAGCAGGTCTTGAGCAAACTGCTAGCTTCAAAGACCTGCTGGTTCTGGCAGCAAGTCCATGTGTCTACCTCATACATTCTTCAAATATTGGAGGGGAATTTATTGGGACTGATGCTGTTATCTCAAAGTAGGTCTTACCTGACTAGCTCAAAGGTAAGGAAATGCCTTTATTTTGTTTGTTCATAAACTAACAAAGGAGAAAGAAAGGTCCTCTAACTACAGTATGCATGTGAACACTGTTCCTCCCCAGGCAACGCTGGTGTTTAACACTGCTGTTTATTAAGATGCCAGCCTGTATTTTAAAGTCAAAGATCTGTTAGTGCAGATCCTACACAGCTCATGCAGCATGACTGAGCTTCTGTACACTGCCACCCTCAAACACACCGACTATGCTGTGTGGGACCACCTCGGAGTGTGGGAAGGTGGGTTGCCTGTGAATATTAAATTACATTTTTTCCAACGAGACTGCAAAAATACTGTTAATCAGGGCCAACTGTGGTGGTGTGGTGTACACACAGAACTGTGAGCACCAGAGAACTGCTGGCAGTGCTCACAGCTTTTAGCCCACAGTAAGCTAGATTGACTAGAAGTAAAATGTTGTGCCCTCCTCCCAGCCTCTAAAATCCTCTAGCTAGCCTACAACCCTAAGTTGTTTTAGGAATGGACATCTTCAAGAGGATCTGCTTCATTCGAGAGTGGTGGTCTCATAGTGAACTCTGCTCAACTGTAGAAACGTAAGCTTTTTAAATAGAATTATCCAAGTTTCCAGTGAAGCCACCAGATGGAGCTCATACCCCCCCCAGCACCCAAATCCAGGCACTCTACAAAGCTAAGGCACTTCAGAGATGTTACAGAGGATGCAGATTGTGCCACTTCATAAAAGTAAGAGGAAGTCTGTGATTAGCTGGATGTTTACAAATAAAAAGAGGATCTGGAGATAGATCAAAGATAACTCTCCAGATCTGGCATGATAACCAGGTTCCTGTACTAATAGCATCTGCATGGCTTTGACTGTCTTATCAAGTGGTTGGAGTATCTCACCATGTATTAATAATGCTTTTTAAATGCTTAGTACATACATTAGAAGTCTGAAGATTCAGGCAGCTAAGGATGTGAAAAAAACCCAAACAAAAACCAACAACCACAGCTCCATTTAAAATGGAAGCAACTGCCAGGCTCTTCCTCACCCTGCTTCCTTCAATCCAAAGGGAATCAAGATGCAAAGATAAGCAAGCACTGCTCCAGAATCTGAAGGATGTTGTACCTGAAACTTAGTAACATGAGCAGTGGTGGTCAAAGCCTGTTCTCTAATTATCTAAGCAGCTTGGACCCAATCATACTATATATGCTTTTTGCTGAGAAGTTAATAGTTCATCCAGGATCTAAATGACTTTGGCACAGCCCCAGTGACTGGGGAGAAAAGCATATCTGAGATAAAGACTGTGGTGTGTGAAATATACCGAGTTAATGCAGATGCGTTTTAAGGGACATCTTTGTTTTGACTCTGTGTAACAACCTAACACAGCTTGTGAGGTCTGGAAGGCCACAGGCTATTCCTTGCATAGTAGTGCTCTGTTTGAAACCAGCATTTCTATTTGGGGTCTAAGCCACACTGAACTTGATCAAATAAACATTCTCCAAAGGAAACTGCCTTTGAGCTCTTTAACTATTTGCACAGCAAAGCTGAAAGAACTGTAACAATTACTGTAAGATTTCTTGTACTGACTTATTTTTCAGCTTTTAAGTTACTGTTCATCAGGATCTCTGTCTTTTCTGGCAGAACTGATCATGTTAGCAAAAGCCAGTAAAATCTAAGTGAAACACAACCCCGTCTCATACTTCCAGGCATGCAGACATCTAAGTGTACAGAAATTACATTTCATCCACCTGGTAGCAATGCAGCTTGGAGATCCAAGCTCTCTCCTGGGCAGTGGGATATACTAAGACACTTTCTTCATCAGTTTCAAGGGATCCTATCCTATATTTCCTCCTTTTACAATACAATCTATCCTCGTCCCAGAGGAGGGATATTCTAGATTTCACCTCCTAAAATGTTTCTACTCTGTATAAATAATTAACTAGCCAATGGCTAAAAACAAGAACCTCAGCAGTTTGGCAGTTGAAACTATCTACCAGTAGGAAACCTATAGGCAGGGAATAAACAGAGGCACATCTTTAGCATCCTGACTAAATGCTCTAACAAACTGTATAAAAGGAAGGAGCATAACTGATACCAGAAGTCTTCTGTATCTGTTGCCAAAACCACAAGCAATCTATGGTATTCATTGAAATTTATTTTTAGCCCATCTATCTGCTTTTTCACAAACTTTCATGGGCCTGGGGCTTTTGCATGGAGCCAAGGACATGATAGTATTTTTCCCATTAATTTTCTGGGGAGTCAGAAAAGAAGTTCCTCTGGTGACCGTCCCCACTGTAGTGGGATGGTTACTTTAAAAAGGAGAGAATAAGTATTACTGAGTTGAGGTTTCACTGATCATGTAAGAACTACTAAAAAAAGGCAAGTTCTTCGCACTAGTCATTGCTTTAGAAAAGAAGAAAGCACATTTCCCATTCAAATACAAACCAAACAAAAAAAACAATCAGAAGGCAAATCAATAAGGCAAAAGAGAGAATTTTTAGAACAGCAACCTTGTCATCAGAGAAGATGGGGACAGACTGATTTTTGTCTCTTTCATGTTGGCAATGCTGCTGCCTCAGCAACTGCAGACACTGGTGACACTTTGCCTGACTGACAGGTTGAGAAACCAAGGATTTGCAGACAGTCCTGATTTCCAGTGGATTTCCCCCAATCCACACAGCTTCCAGGATTTGGAGGCCTTTAAAGAATACTCTCTTCTCAATCCTTGTCAGGAGTCTTGGGTTGTTTACAGAACCACAAGACATACATATCTAAGATCATCCCCTATCTGCAACCAAAAAAAAAGTACATGCCAAAATCTCATTGATGCAAATCACAGCTGAGACAGAGAAAACAACAGCACCAGGTCATCAGCAGAGTGGGGAAGTTCTTGAACAGCTCTGAAAGCCTTCTTTTTTTTTTCTTTTTTCTCCCAAAGGAAATTGTAGATGCAGCATTGTTTTTGTGGTTGTAGCTGCAGGAAGATTTACTAGTTTTAATGTGCCAGAAGGCACAGGAAAGGATTAAACCTATTTGTTCTCTTGCAAGAGAATCAAAGATATTGACAGCTTCTGAAATTCTAGGTTCTTGAGGCAAGGTGTGCCACACTAGCTATATTAAACAGTCAAAATCTGGCCTTGGACCGTCTGCTGATCTCTCCAATTTTGCTATTCCCCCTTGAATACATTGATAAAAAAAATGAAAAACATATTTTCAACTACTTTTATATAGAGAATGTGCACAAATTACTGTATGTAAGTTTCCCTAAAGGCATGATGCACAATACTCTCTTCCTAGGACTTCAATAAAAACAAAACCCTGCAAGACATTTTAGGGCACAAATGACCCAAAGAAAAATTGGATATAATTTCTCTTGTGAAGTTGGCATTGGTCAGTCAAATACACGAAAATGAACATGGGTTGTTTGTTTCAGGGCTAAATATTTATAGTCATGATGAATTGACTCCTGAGTCATGAGTTCTGTTGCCCTGTAACAAATAGAGATTTGTCTTTCTGCATGAAAAAATAAAAATCACAATTAATTCCAGAACTGTAGAAGTGACTGTAAAAGTGGCAAAATACACTTCATTTATACATGTCCTGGGTTTTTGCATCTTCCCTCTTCAAAATCTCAGCCTACTAACACGTCTCAAGAATACACTGCACGGCAATATTTTAGGAGTTTTTGTGGAACTTGGAAAACACAGAAAACTGGTTTACAGCTGAGAACTATAGAAATGTCAGCTTTAAAAAACACACTCCTAATTTTTAGCCTTCAGCAAACTTTTATAGCCCAATTAGTCATGCTTCATCTTGTAGGTCAACTCTGTGACAAGCATCAAAACAACTAAGATTTAGGGAAGTCAGAATATTTATCACCCTTTCAGAACAGAAAACACCTAAAAATCATAAGCAGGTACACAAGAATAATTACAGATACCGCCAACATCACCTTAATTTATGCAAGGAATTATCCAGAGGTTTCAATATTAGAGCAAAAATGAGACGAGTGCCTCCCCTGATGAGGGTGCCCAGAGAAGCATGGCTGGAGCAAGGGGACAGGGCAGCAGGAGAGCAGGGGCCCAGCTGCTGAGTGGGCAGCACAGCTGCCTCTGGGCCCACAGCTGGACAGCAGAGGAGAAGGTGGGAGCTGCTCCCAGTGTTTGGACAGACAAGGGACCCAGCTTGTTCCTGGCCTTGGGCCAAGGGGCCCACTACACAGACCCAGTGGGATGGAGCACTTAAAAGTTTGTTTCAAGAAAGACTAATAAAGCCCCAGATTGTATCTGAGGGGTGAGCTGAACACAGAGAGTTGCCATGAAGAGGGCAGAGAGCGTAGATGGGCCTCATCTGTTTGCAAGAGGCAGTCCAACCTCTGTTTTTCTTATCAGTAAATAGGTGAATGCAAGAGTTCAGCTTCCACAAGGATGCCTGGGGGAGACAGAGACCCGAGTTAAGCCAGCCATGTACTTCTGAGTTCTGGCACAGCTCGTTTAAGCAAACAAGCTCCCTCCTAACCACTCATTTCTCACCTCATACCACCCCTCCTATTGTGCTAGCACAAGATCTGACACAGAACTGGAGAGGGAAGCACAGCAGGGAACTGTTTCAGACAAAAAATAGCCCCACAGAGAATTTTTAAAAGCCCCATCGTTTGATTCAGCTTAGTGTGAAGCTTCATAAATACGTGCTGCTTGACAATGGAGAGGGTGGCACACATGGGATAGGAGCTGAAACAAGGTGGGGAGGAGGAAAGGGCTGCCAGGGCTGGAGGAGGCACTGCCTTCAGGAGCAAACTTGTGTCCTCAGCAACAACTGACGGTTTAGCACTAGTGTGTTCAAGTAAAATAGTGTAGTCAACATACTCACTTTTATAACAATGCATTTTTAATATACTCTCCAGGGCAGTAAGTTTTCTGTCTTCAGCTTTAAACAAAAAATATGCTGAACTGTGTTTGCTCTATTTAGTATTTTCACCTAATGGAGAAGTCCCCTAATAAAAGCTCAAATTCTTATAGTTCTGGGATATTCTAATTATTCAGAACAGATTTCTTCAGATAACCACTAGCTACAAATATTATTGCACACAAATGTAAATACTCTTTGCATTAACGAGTTGCCAGTAAGCATTTACAAATATATATGTATGGGGTCTTTTTCTAACATTTGAAACATCTCCAAAACTCAAAAAGAATCTCAACAGCTTTTGTGATACTTTAAACCTCATTCCAGGTCTTCATGAATTCCCTCTTCTTAACATTTAGCAAATCCTGAAAGCAAAGAACTAAGCTGGCTACTTACAAGGTATTTTCAGGGTCTCAGCCCATGCCACTGCCAAAATGAGGAAAACAACAGAACAGAGAGAGGTCCTCCAAAGGTAAGAATAGCCAGTCACTTAAAAATATGTCACAGCATCTAGCAGGTCTTAGTCTTTCTGGCTGCACCTTGTGCCATGTGACAGGCTTAGACCTCCACACTCTCCAACATCCTGAAGTGCTTTTACACCCCAACAGTCCACAGAGCTGCAAGGAGCTGCAGAGGAGCTATGTTATGATGACTGAGAAGTACAGTTTGTTAAAAGAAACACAACTCTAAATGAACTAATTTTGTTTCCCCTTCACTATCTCTCAAGTAACAGCAAGACTTCTAGGATATCATAACTGCAATTCATCCTGTCTCCACAGTAAGTAACTTTTGTTAACAGTAGGAGCACTGAGACCCCATCATTCCACTCTCCTACATTGTGGGGAGGACACCTCTGTCCTAGGAGTGACCAGCCCCAGGCTGCTTCTCCCTATTCACAGCAGCCACATTCTTCCTGTCACTCCAGGCCTTTTCTTCAACAGTCCCACACTGTTCCCCTGAATGCTTTTACCTGTCACCATAAACACTCTCCCCATCTACCTGCAAGCCAGGATTCTTGTTTATGCCTTTGATTTACTCTCCTGTACACCCCTTGATCACTTTTCACGCTACCCCTTGATTCACTTTTCAGGTAGATCCACTCTCAAGCTTTCCTGCAGTGCAATTCAGGCTCTTTTTGAACCTTATTCTGGACATTTCACATATGTGAACTCCAAGGCACTGAATTTGTTTCACAGGAAAAAAAATGAATTCAAGTTCCATTGGAAAGGCTTAACAAACTTTCCTTTGAAAGACTACCACAACATGGCTCTTAATTGAAAAACAAAGGTATTCCAGGGTATTTATCAAGTTAGATAGTACACATAAATACCATGATTTCTCATTCCTCCATTTAACTGATATAGTTGGCAGGTCTGCTTACACTATGAAGTAACTTTTTTTGTCCAACTTTTTGGGGGTTAAGTCAGACCAATACACTGTAAACAGCTCATGACCCTGAGCAGGAATGTCCATAAATAACCATTAGCCCTTCACTGTACTCAGGAATACCTCTTAGTTCACAGAGGTCACCTCCCCCTTTTCAACAAGGTTTTTAATCTAGGCTTTGCTGTGCCACTGCAGCCCTTCCAGCATAGGGGCTGCCTGTACTTGGTACACAATCTGTGCCTGGCCTCTGTGCTGTGGTGAGCTCATCACCCAGGCCAACAGCTCTCTCAGCCAAGCTGAGTCATTCTCACTCCAGTCCTACAGGCATCTACAGGACATTTTATCCACTCCTCCAGCCGCCCCCTCCATGCTACCCTTGGGATTTGCCTCCCACTGCATGGCTCTGATCCTGCTCCACCAGCCTTCACCACTCCCTCCCACTCAGCCTTCCCACTCCCCCAGCATCCTCCCATTCTCCATCACTTCCCAGGGCTGCTTTTCCTAGTCCAGCCATAGCTGACACCATAAAGGACAGTAACATACATGTCAGAGAATTGCTGTGTGTAGTGTATTAACCCCCTAAGTCTTCCAATACAGCACTTTACTACTTCATCACTGATTTGATTTTATCTTGTATTAAAAAAAACTCTTATAAAATCACCTTAGCACCAGTTTCCAGTGCTATAAAGTGTAAAAATACTCATCCCCCTTATTCTTTGAACTCCTGCACACTGAGCTTCAGTATGGATTGGGATAGGGAATGTGGAATAAATCCTAAACAGGGAGAAGCTCTGAATTAACTAACATGCTAAAGTGCATTCGTGTCTGTGCTCTTTTTGGTACCAGTGTTATTCAGGACTTGGTTGGCTTTAGTATCGAGAAGAAAACACAGGCTGAGCAGTAAGGGGAAAACAATAAAGGCCCAAGCTGCCTTTGCATTTTGGTGGCAGGGTCCTTCTCCATCACTGCAGAAAGGCACACAGCTACCAAGAGAAATTCTAATGCACATTTAAAACTGAATAAATGCAAGGCAACTCCTCCTAATTTAAATAGTTGTGGTGGAGATTAACTGAATTATTATTTTTCTAAATATAATAATCATTAAATCTCAATACCCCTTGTAATAGCCAATAAACAACAAGGGATCAAACTTCAGCTCTGCCAGAGGCAAGCATATGAAAGCCATGGGATAGACCCCCAGCTCTTGTTCTCAACCCCACCACTGGCATATGAGGTGATAAAAGTATTTATGCTTTGGCAGGGAGGTCGGACTCAATCTCCAGAGGTCCCTTCCAACCCCTACCCTTCTACAACTCTATTTCAGCAGAAAGGGACCTACAACAATAATCTAGTCCAACTGCCTTAACTGTTGATCTAAACTGCTTTCCTCCCTCCATGGCTCCATGGGAAACAGCATTACTACCCTCTGATAAGTGAGATCTGCTGGGAAGAAGTACTGCTAGGTTTTATTTATTAATCATTTTCTCCATCATGACATATTAGGATATTTTCCTTCCCCCCCATTAAAAATCAGGCAGTTAATAAACATTTAGACAGCTGGTGCCTAAGTCAGTTGTTCTCTAAAAGGCCGAACTGCCTCACTGACCTGATGTCAGCTGGTACTTAGTAGGATTTTAAAATTCAATTCAATTAAGAGACAAGCTTCACAGATTAGGGCTATACTAGAGTCAGAAAGGAATCTTAAAAGGCATAAAATATCTTTACATTTATTAAGCAAACTCTGCAGTCTTTTCTTGGTATATGCTTGTTGAGAAACAGAACATTATCATGAAAACAAGAAACAAAAAAGAACCCACTAAGGTTCACATGAGGCACACTCTTCCTTCCCCTCCCGACCCAAGCAATGGGGCTATCTTCACACCCATCCCAGTTTTAACTTTCCAACACAAGCAGCAAGGCACCATTTACAGCTATGCTGGAAAATGAGATGTTCAATGCACATTGCCATTCTGCATTCCTAGCAACCCACCACAGCCACTCTTCCCTTGCTTATGAGGAAAAGCAGGTTATATATACCCACAAAGGTACAGACAGTAAAATCAAGGCCAGCGTCAGTTGTACAGTTCTGCTGGGACTCCAACCACTCTGCTGGGAACTCCTCGGTTATCCGACAGTCATTATTAACTCCCTTTCCCTTCGGGAACACCAGTCCAAGGCTGCAAGGTTTAACTGAGCCTACGTGCTCTCGCCCCTGGGGTGCACGTTCCAACAATGCCAAGAAGCAGAGGACCAGGACGGCCAGCTCTGCCCTTACAGAAGGGTCAGAGAGCAAAAGATTATTTCTTGGCATTGGCTGGTTGTTTTGGTTTGTTGTTTTTTTTTATTTGGAAAATTAATTTGGGGATTATGAACAATTATGCTCTTGTTCACATGAAGAAACAACACGTGGAAATATTGAAGCACTCATCTTACGGACATGGATCCGAGAACTGTTTAATAGCAGTCAGTGAAGGGGTAACATTGTGCTTTTAATCTACAGTTTAAAAATAATGATTTGTATATCTACTTAGTAAAACAATAAAATTAAGAACAGAAACTGATATTAGGAAACAGTGAAAATGTAATAAACACATTATGCTTTTCAAAGCTATATACTTAATGAGCCTAAATAGACACCTATGGTTAGGAGGGTCTTAAAAAAAAAAATTTAAAAAAGAGACTTTTTTTTCAATTTTTGTCTACTATACTGTATGCCTTGCTTTGGTGTTCTCTCTGCTGCCAACTTAACGCTTTAACAGTATGTTTAGCTTATGTTCTTTTCAAATGCTTGGCATTATAGTGAGATCTCATATCTTTCCTCAAATTAAATTTTGCTCCACATACTCCACATGTATACAGATGAACATCCATGTGCTGCTCCAGTTGCTCATTATTTGGGAATATCTGAAAGCAGACCTGGCATATAGTCTCTCCAGCTGATAAGTGAGATATCATATGCCGTACATGGTCATGTTTTCGGAAGTTTCCTTGATCACAAATGGAACAGACATACCTGGCCATGCCTTTGTGCATATCATTGTGGAGCCGTAACTGGCGCTCTCTTAAGAACTGCTTCCCACATGTCTGACAAACAAACTGTTTTTCCTTGGTATGAACGGTATAGTGTTCCCGCAAGTGGCAGCGCTGATAAAATCCTTTCCCACAAAGATTGCAGAAATGCTTACGTCTGTGATCCCTCTCGTTCTCTTCCATCATGGAGTTCTTGAACAGATCGTGCTCCAGGCAGTTTGACATATGTTCAACCACTAGGCTTTCAGTTTCAAAACGCTGACCGCAATTAGGGCATCGGAAAGGACAGGCAGAATGCTTGTATAACTGTTTTTTTTGAAGGCTGTTCATTTGGAAGTGACTGTCCCTGAAGTCCTCTAGCATCTCTGCAAACATCATGTCCCTTATTTCCGACTGCTCCTCAGGGTTTTCTTCTAAGTCCATTTTCTCCTCAGAATTTCTGATACCGTTCATGGTCAGATCCTGGGGTTCTCCACAGGTCTGTGCGTGATCCTGTAACTGCTTGCCTTTGACCAGTATCTGACCACATTTGCCACAAGCACATATATTTTCTATATGTTTGGATAAGTAATGAGAGGACAAATCTTCCTCGGTGATTGTTAGCCCGCAGAGTTCACAGGGAGCATTTTCCACATCTTCCTGCACTAAAGGAGCCTTCCTGCCGAGGTGCTGCGGACTTTTCAAACATTTTCTTTCATCCTCATCCATGGATAAACGGGGTTTCAAAGTCTTCCGAGCATTTCTCTTCTCTCTGAGCTCTTCCTCGACATAGTATCTGTAAAGCGGCTCTTCCTGTTCATCATCTAGGTCATCATTGTCAGAAGACTCATTGCAGTCTTTGTCTGCCACTTTAATAATATTAAAATCCTTCAGCTCATCTGAAGGATTGTCCTCTGGTTCCATTTTGATTATAATCCTCTTCCTCTCAGAGGCTCTGCTTCCTTCTTCACCTGATGTCTCGGAGGCAACCGTACTATTTTTTCTGCTTGTGATGTTTGACATGGGAGATGAGGAATCATCGGTAGCTCGGCTCAAGTCCCCCTTGTATTTTTCTGTTTGCGTGGAGATGATTTTGGAAGTAGAATCCTTTTCATTAAAGTCTACTTTTTCAGCACCATAGTACCTGGCACTTTGGTAGGAATGCCTGTTAGTGCACGTTAACACGTGCTCATCCAGCAGCTTTTCACAGCTGAAACTAAACCCGCAGCTGTCGCAGGTGAAGCTTCTTCCAAAACGGCGCGAGTGGGACACGCGCTCTTTTGTGTGTGAGAATTTGGACGTGGTGCTTTTTTTACAGACATCAAACAGTTGTTCAGGGAAGCTGTTTAGCTGCAAAGCTTCTTCATCGGACTCTTTGTTATGGGATGTATTTACTGTGGAACTTGGCGGCTCCATGCCCCACCTGTTTGCTTCGCTGCCATTTCTAGCGAGCGTGTCTTCATACATTCTCACGCCAAATATCATTTTACTATTCTGGGTGCTAGAAGCAGAAGAGGAACATTTTAAACTAGATGAGTCTGTATCCTGTATATCTTCTAGACATTCGGGCACATTATATAGCTGTAAATAGTTCATGGCCACTTTAAATTGCTCAAAATTGGCAGGGGCTGTCATAATTTTTCCTAAATACATGAACTGTAGAATCAGATCAAAGCATTCAGCGCTGATCTTCATGTTGCTTAGATTCAGCTGGGCCGTAGTGTGTTGATGGTTCATAAAAAACATCCTAAAATAGGAGCTGCATGCAGCAAGGACTGCTTTATGTGCTTGAAAATAAATGTCATCGATAGCGATACAGCAGTCGCACAGAAAGCCCCACTCTCTTTGGTTGTTTAGCTGCTGAAGGACATAGTTGCTGTGGCTTGTTCTTGCCATCTTGTTCTTCAGTTATAGCCCTGCATAAAGAAAAAGACATCTGTTAAATCATGAGCACGAAAAGCAAAACCTGCATAAACGTAGGGGAGGAATCACTGTCTTTTTCCTCTCTAGTTCTTCCTATTTTCACACTGTTTGCTTCCTGTTTGAAGATCTGTGCTGGTAACTACTGATGAATATTGATGCCAGTGAAAACATCCATAATTCCACGTTCTCACCACTAGACTTACAAGACTAGTAAACTAATAAATGTAACCACCACACATGTCAATCAGAGCAACGCTGCTGGAATGTAAATTAGCAAATATATCTCAAAGTCCTACAGCCAAGATTTTCAGATATGAATTCTGAATGCAGAGGTTCAAAACCTTCACATCTGTAAGATGGCCCCAGGACAACAACTGTACAAGGTAAGCTGACTGTAAGAAACCACTCTTCAGTCTCAACTTGCCTTTTTCACCTGTCAGTCCAGCAGACATATGATGCAACACAGCCACGCCAGGCTCAAACTGGTCTTTCCCTCCCTATTAAAGGAAGCTAAGAAGATACCTCAGTGGAGCGTCCACAGAAGCTACATCCCCACGCTCTCCGGGGCAGCGCAGGAACAGCCTCAACCTTATCTGCAAGGCATCTGGCAAGGCAGGAACTGCCAACTCCAGCTCACTGGGAGAGGTGCGGGGCAGCCCGGCTGCCACAGCAGGTCCCACGCAGGAGCCAGCTGCACAGGGTGACCTGGCAGAGCGGTGGCGGGCGGAGAGGCAGCAGGGAGGCCGGTGGGGAGGCAGGAAGTGGTGCACCCCGTGCCTTCGACCGCTCTCAAAGCCACTGGCTCAGAGCGCTGTGAAAGAACCAAACCATGTAGGCGGGAAAATGGACGAAGAAAGACTCGGCAACGGAGATGGGCTGAGGCCGGCAAGCCAGGGGTGGAGGCACAGGGAAATGAAGCATCTGCAAAGACCAGAGGGAGAACTCTAGTGTTGGGGGCTGCTGTAAGTGAAAGGACTGTTTTGTCCTCAAGAGAAAAGAAGAAAAAAAAGGTATTCGTTTCTGTCAACAAAAACATCCAGAAGAAATGTGGTGTTCACAGGTGTACATTTAATTTACAGATGATTCTTAAATACCTTTACTAATATATACAATTTATACTAACTGCACAGGAAGGTGGTTCAGAAACCAAGAGAAGGTATAAAAAAACACCCTAACTGAAACAAAAAAACCTAAGCCAAAAACATTGTGAAAGGTTGCTGCAAACAATGAAAATAACTGTAAAAGACGTGTACAAATAAAAGTGCAGATTACTAAAAACCATGTATTAAATGGCATTTTATGACTCAATGAACTGCACGGATTGATTTGCAACCATTCTTGCAACTGTACAAAACTGAAACAAAATGCACACAAAAATGCTCACTATTTCTTCTTATTCCCCTGACAACTTATGTCTCCTAAAGCAAATAATAGGGTGCAGAAATTAAATTTCACAATTAGTTCTGAATTCACAAGTCATAGGCATTGTCTGGCTTTTAAGCAGCAAACCTAAAATTCAAGTCACTGTTCTTCTTCATTTTATGAAGATCCACCATGGAAGAAACATGTTCAAGATCTCCAAATGAGAACATGCTCACCCCACCCAGCAATACTCCCCACTGCCAATTCATACAGCAGTACTTACGGAGCACCACCAGCACAAGACCTTGCCTGGAAAAACAAACCTTGAGATTTGGGTTGAACTACACTTAAGATGAGCATCTAAATGGCAGCTGCTTCTGTCCTCTCAACCCAATCCTCCAAATTCAAAATTCAAGGCAAGCATCCTGTCATAACAATTCTCTGACCAGTTTGGCCCAGTGATGTCCACTGCAGAAATACAACTTGTTGCATGAGATTAATTTAATTGGTTCCTTACTAACTCTCATAAGTATGGCTTTGAAAGCAAGAGGATCTTTGAAACAACTTTATATCTTTTCTACAGAAGACTGATTATTATCTCAGTCACTAGATGAGTTCACATGTTTCCATGAAAAACAGCAGAGCTCTCAACATCAAGTAATAATAAAAGAGCACTTCATATTCTTACAAGTGCTAATGTGTTTTAGATTTGAGGTAATTCCTTAGCTACTTAAATATAATTCACTTTATGGTATCAAGTATTGAGAACAGCAGCCGCATAATGACAAAGAATTGACTTCAATTTCCAAATTATGAGAGTGAAGACCAAGAAAAGATGATTTTGATTATTTTTTTTTAGATTTTGGGGCTTTTTTGTAAGCTAAAAGTACCCCAACATCTTCCAGTAGCACAAGAGCTGTACAAGCAGCAAGCCCATACAGAAAAAGGTCACACACTATCTGCACACACCTGCATGTGAATGATCTGGCAGCCACTGGAGTGCAGCACATAAACTCTTGGTTTCTAAGTTTCCTGCTTCTCTGACAAAGGTGAAATATAGGTGCCCTTTGACAGGGGAAATCCCAGAGAGCTCACAGCACTGCCCTATACACAACAAAGACCCACTGGCAATGCCTGCCTCCTACCACCGCTTTGGAGAAAACCAGCCAGAGCTTGAGGTCACTGGAGCAGGATGGAAGGTGTCCAGATACATACCTGGCCTCTGTCGTGGTAGTACTACATGCAGGTATGAAAACAGAGAGTGTTTGAAGTTATTTATGTTAATGAAAGTACTGGCATCCTTCCCCTGGGTGCTGTATTAGCCTACTGTATGCAACTATATATTTACAGCTGCCAACACTTCCCACTATGACGGCTTGTGTTGTGCTATTTAAAACTTTGACACATTTCAACCAGAAAAGGCAAAACTTTCCTTCTGAATTGCCTGCTTTGGACTGATTTATTATCCCCACTTCCCTATCCATCCCTCCCCCCCAAAAAAAATTCAGCCAAAATGGTTCTAAAAATGAGGCTAAAAGAAAGCTTTCATATATGTAATGACTATTTTATCTTAAAAAAAAAAAAAGTCTTTGAAGAAACTTCATATGGGAGAAAGTGCTGTCTTGGATATGTCATCACGATATAAAAATTTGCCTGAATTTGGCCAAGCTGTAAACTTGAGGGAGAGAAGATAAAAACTATCAGTTTGTTCACAGTTCAGAATTTTGTTAGTTGCCAAAATGTCAGATTACAGCCTTGCTGAGAACACTTCCTTCTCCTGCAGCTCCTTTGTTCATAGAGACCTGACTGCACTGTCCCTCCCCCCTTTTGCACAGAGCTCTGCCATGATTTTAAACTACGAGATATTTAGACTAGATTATCAAGAGGAAATGTACTGCAGAGAGTGGTGATACTGCAACAGCTTACTCTGAGGGGTGGTAGAAGCCCCATCCCTGGAAACATTCAAGACTAGGTTGGATGGGGCTTTGAGCAACATGATCTAGTTGAAGATGACCCTGCTCATTGTAGGAAGTCAGACCAGATGACCTTAGAGGTCCCTTCCAACCCAAACCATTCTCTGAAGCTATGTGCCACCTCCACAGACTCCCAGACTGTCAGCAGGGCTCGCTAGAGACTGCTCCACACCCCGACTCACGGCTGGGTTCTAGCATCCTTCCCGGCAGCTGGATGCAAAAGCGGCCCCCTTCTGGCTGATGAGAGACAGACGCAGGAGCAAACAGTGGAAATGCAGGGAGACTGGGAACTCTCAGGAAGGGAAAGCCTCTGGAAATCAGGAGAGCAGTAAGAGGTAGGCTGGGAACAGGGTGCTGAGCTGCGAGAAGGGGACTGGGATTAGAAAGCAGAAGTGGGAACCAACCCTAGGAGAGGGATCACTGAGATGGGTCACACAGGAGCACATCCAGGGGCTTTTTAATGTCTCCAGAGAAGCAGACCCCACAACCTCCTGAGTCACCTGTTCCAGTGTTCTGACACCCTCACCATGAACAAGTTTCCCCCTATATTTATATGGAACCTCCTACATTCCAGCTTGCAGCCTTTGCCCCCTGTCCTTTCATTGGACAGAGGCTGGCTCCATCCTTCTGACATGTATTTACAAACATTAATGAGTTCAATTAATTAAAACCCTTGTCTCCTCCAGGCAAGAAGAGACCCAGCTCCCTCAGCCTTACCCCATAAGGGAGATGTTGCACTCCATCATCTTAGTGGCTCTGCACTGGACTCTTTTGAGCAGTTCCCATCCTTCTTGAACTGAGGGGCCCAGAACTGGACACAATATTCCAGATGTGGCCTCACCACGACAGAGTAGAGGGGCAGGAGAACCTCTCTCAACCTACTAATGACATCCCTTCTAATACACCCCAGGATGCCACTGGCCTTCCTGGACACAGGGGCCTATTGCTGGCTCATGGTCATCCCCCTGTCCACCAGGGCCCCCAGGTCCCTCTCCCCTAAGCTGCTTCCCAACAGGTCAGTCCCCAACCTTTACTGGTACCTAGGGTTGTTCTTGCCCAGATGCCAGACTCTAAACTTGCCCTTGTTATACTTCATTAAATTTCCCTCCACCCAGCTCTCCAGCCTGTCCAGGTCTCTCTGGATGGCAGCACAGCCTGCTGCTGTGTCAGCCACTCCTCCCAGTTTGGTGTCATCAGCAAACTTGCTGACACTGCACTCTTCCTTCATTCAGGCAGTTGATGAATATATTGAATACTACTGGTCCCAGTACCAACCCTTGAAGGACTCCACTAGTTACAGGCCTCCAACTACTTCAACCAATTCACAGTCCACCTCACTACTCAATAAGACAATAATCACAAGCTTGCTGACAAACTCCTTCCCATCAAGAGCAACCTCTCAGAAAATGATCATTTACCATTATTTTGCCACTTGAATTGCAAAACTGGCAGAGATCTGCATTTATCACTCATGTAGAAAGTTAACTCTGCAAACTATCTTTGAAGTTTGCCTTGGGAAGAAAAAAAACCCAAACAAACAAACAACAGGCATTAGAATAAAAGCAGGTCCTCTTTGCAGGAAATCTAGTTTCAAAGTTAAGTGTATATGCAAGAAATGCTGTAATTATTGCAGGATTAATTCAGCTGCCATTTATTTACAGACTTCCAGCCCTCCCCTCACAAAAGGCAAGATCACTCAGTGCATCCTCTGGGTCTATCTGGGAATGGACCTGAGCAACAACACAAGATCCCCACTCATCCAGCAGAGCGTTCAGAGGATGTAAAGTGAATGAGATGGGGAGAAAAAGGAGAATCTCACAGCAATCTCCTGCCTTGGAGAACAGCATCCCATCACCATCAGTGCCAGGACCAGTAATTTCAACCTTTTTTAATTTATTTTTTTTTTTTTTAGTAAGTCTGGCTTGCATTTTTTTGGATGTCCAATTTCTTCACAGAGGGAAACACAATCAGTGGCAACTGAGGCCAAAGGGAGCTACCCCCTCTATGTATTAATCACAGAGTACCTTGGAAAATTAAAACTCTACATATGCAAATTTGCCAATCCAAAATTTTCAAGTATTTCTGATCCTCTCTGACTCTTCGCTA
Organism: Ceyx cyanopectus; assembly: GCA_013401355.1. NCBI lineage: Eukaryota > Metazoa > Chordata > Aves > Coraciiformes > Alcedinidae > Ceyx > Ceyx cyanopectus. The sequence goes on from VYZU01005244.1 coordinate 24,546, forward strand.
TTTCAAAAAGAGGAGGAATGCCAGCCACTTGCCTGACTGACCAGCACACTGCCTTTGTGTGCTATGGGAATGCACTGCTACCCTGCAGTTGGAAATGGCACAGGAAAGTCAGTGAGGAACTCAAGTAATTCCTCCTTCAGCAATGATCAATTAGTGCAGTGAATGCAGCAGGGGCCACGCCGTAAGCAATGCAGAGGTGTTCTGAAAAAAAATATGCTGGAAAAGCATCTGATGCAAAAACAAAAAGTAAAGAAACATGAGTCAGTTAATTTCACTCCAATCTGCAAACTCAGTCTCCGTAGTATAATTTCCTAGTAAACATTTTTTACACTGCCATACTTTGATTCAAGCAGATTGTCTGCCACTAGATTTTTTCTTTGAGTCCCCACTCAAATGCTATTCCTATTCTGATGTTACCATGAACAAGGCAAGTTGCACTATCATACTAACCAGTCTGATAACAAGAAAGAACAGGTATTTACCAGAGCTCTACACTTTTTGTCATTTCCTCATATTTAAAAATTTCTGAGATGTTTGAGAACAAAAGAAGCAAAACAAGTCCTCAAGCTAAGAACTGGTAAAGTTCTTTTACTAACTTCTCTGTCTTTAAAAAGACGCACCACAAGGTTCAGAATTTAGGAGCCTTTCAGCTCCTAAAATTAGTAGGTGGTTTTCAAAACCAAGCATTTCCACTGCTGAGCAGGCAAAAAACGAAGCACTTACATGCTTAGTAACTGGCTGCTTTTCTTTGGAAACCAAGAGCAGGGTGGACAAAAGTATAATAAATGACTGGAGAATTTGGTGCTAATAGAAAACGAGCCTGAAAAACCTCAAGAAAACGCCCAGTTATCCAAAGAAACAAACGCGTAGGCAGCAGAAAGCAAATTCCCCATTGCAGTGACAGCCTATCCCTCCCTGGCGTGGGTTCCCAACAACTCTCCTCCCTAAGGAGTTATTCTGTGCCTGTGGGTTAGATCCACCAAAGAATCTGGATTCCTTAATGATAGCATCAAGATGCTCAGTAGAAAACTGTCCATGATGTGCCCATATTCTCCCCACGATGCCTGAGAAGCTCAGGCATTTGGCTAGTGCACTGACCATGGAGCTGCTGACAAGCCAGAACTTTTATCCAGACATACTCAAGAGGACATCAGGATTGTTCTGGTAGAGTCCAGTAAGGTGCTTCGGTTTACAAAAGCACTGCAAAAATGGCAGAGAACCTGGGCCCAATTGACCACCATCCACCTGAACAGAAGGTATGATAAGCTACATTTTGCATTCCAAGTGTAGCCTTCATGGTGAATTAAAGCAATTATGGGAACTCCATGTACTGCCAGGGAAAATCTAATTAAGCTCCATTATTCAGGCTACATAGGACTGAAGGTATAATTTATCTTCTTCCCTTAGCCCTTGCAATCAGCTGCCTTCAGGCGTGCTAGTTGTGAAGCCCTTTCCAATGATGTAGATACTCATCTTCAGACACATCCTGATGGCTGAATCAACTAATTTTAAACAGACTTGTGGCCAATGTATAGAAAATAGTTTCAGCTGACACTTGGGCTAGACCTGAAACAGCGAAAGAGGTAAGATGCTCCAAAGCTCCTAACCACAAGCTGCCAGAGCTGTAGGATCCCTCCCTCAGCAGGCAGTTCTCTGCTTACTCAGCATCCTTGTCAGCAAATGAGAAACAGCTGTCAAGATTTAACAACTTACAATTCTCAGTTACTAACTGAGAATTAGTTAAGATGTACTACACGTTCTTAGGTAAGAACACTCCTCGAAAGACAAGGAATAAAGTATTGGAATAAATTAAGAAAATGGAGTTTGCACTAAAAACCCATCTCAACTTCAAACAACTTCAGATTAGATCTGTGGAGTAAAAGTACTAGGGAGAGCTTATGCAATCTTTTAAAGTAACTTGCTAGCCACAAAGGATTACTCTAGAAAGTCAGTTATCTTTTATCTAACACCTTTACAGTTGTAGAAAGTCGTCAGGCAACATGGTAATGATAGGTTTAAAAGAAGCAATTAGTGGGGAAAAAATTATGACACCCCATTTATGCATTTTAGGAGAAAGATGAGCCTTTTTATCTAGGCTCTCTGAGTTATGCTGACTTTCAACTTCAAGAAGCATTTTTGGTGGTTTAGCCATCTCTTTAGACCCTCAAATGAAGATACATGTGCCTTCCAGGAAAGCATCCCTAGCCAAATAAGTCATACATTAGTGTAACAACTTGCTGGATGCACAGGAATGAAGCACAGTAACTTGTGACACACAGATTTGGTTGAACTCTTTCTGGTCTTAAATGCTTCACTTGCAGCACAAAGAAAAAATAAAGCCACTAAGATCTCCATTCAGCAAAACAGGTTTAATATGGTAAAAAAAGGCAACAGTTGGCTAATTCTAGAGAGTTTTGCAATGGTACAACATGCACAAGGTAAAAATTACCAGACAAATTTGAGGATATAAATGGCCTTCATGCAAATTGTGTCAGCGGTTGTGCCCACGTGCTGTGTTTGCAGCAGAAGTCTTTAGGTGACGGTGTTTACCATGCCCAAAGAGGGGCAGGGCAGGAAAACCCAACCGCTGGGGAACCACTGGTCAAACTGAGAAATGCACATGAACTTCTCACGCTAGGTGCTTGTGAGGCGCAGGACTCTAGTGAGAGGTCCAGTTGTAACCATGAAGAGAAAGAACACTAGGATTTTTTTCAGGAAACTTTCATTATCTCCATTCTAAGTGGCTGCTTTGTTTCCATACAACAGGTAAGTAACTATTAGGGATTTGTCCATTCCAGACTTTCAGGGCTCTCCACTATCAGCAACAATGCAAGTCGTGAAAGAAGCATTAACCTCACACATTCAATTAAGAAAGCATCTAAAAAGCCATTCAAGTAAGAAAGCATCTAAAAACCGAAATCACTGGCTGGCATGAGCACTCTCAACATAATTGCTGCAAATCCCTCTGCCAGTGACAACACGGCATAAAGAAATGACTTGTGCAAGCAGAGTTGAAGCATCTGTTAAGCCTGTGATCTTATTCCACACAAAACTTTCCAGCTACCAGGAAGAAGGGGCTTCTATTACCTTCTCCGAGCTTCCCACGCAGCACCAACCCATGTATGTCTTCATTACCTACATCTTCCTGCAGCTGCTGCTCACCCCGCAACCTCCCCCCCCGCCCAACTGCCTGCTTGGTTCCTCGCTACCTCAAACAGCAGCAGAGCGTAACTAAAACGACTTGTTACTCCTCAGGTTTTCCTGGCCGGGCATCCAAAAAATTCTCTCCGCAATCTTGTCAACTCGCGATGCTGCTGCCGAGGGAAAGCTCTGCCAGGGCTCCAACCGCTCGCTTCTGGCCGGTTCTCCCCACGGCCATATGGTCTCCACACCTCTCCCCCGCTCGCCAGGAAAGCTTAGGTTGTAATTCGGTAAAAAAGAGAAGCCCGCATTCCCCCTGCTCACGGCTGCTGTGTGGGTTTTTCCAAGAGCCGTAATGAGGAATGTTAAACAAACACCTTTAATTAAAGGAATGTTTGTTTAACGTAATTAAATGCCTAAGGAACACCACACTGTTGCAACCCCGGATAGTTGTGCAGTATGTGCTGTACCCTGTGATACTCCAGTGCAAGGGAAATAATGGAAGCAAATGACATAATCTAGCAGTAAACATCCAAATATTAAACAACACCCAAGATGTGCTATCCGTTAATGCCTATGTGTCCAGAGGAGCCAGCACCCGTCTATCAGCCCACAAACGGGAAAACTTGACAATCCGAGTTACAAAAAGAAAATCTTAAATACCAGAAAAGAATAAACCTCCAACCCCAAACCCACGACCTTTGCAGCCCCCTGTCCTCTAACTCTTCTTAGTACCTTTCTGGCCGAGAAGAGGAGGCCTTTGAGGAACGACTTTCGACACTGCTCCCAGAGAAACACAGGGCTTGTTTTTATGTGACAAAACTATTCCCCTTCCTTTCCAGCCGCCTCCAAGGCGATCCTATGCACTGCCAGCCCCGAGTGAAACCCAAGTCTCCTGCCTGGCAGGGTGGAGCATTCCCTCCAGGCTGCAGATCAGTTTTTCGCTAAACTACTGCAAGTCACTCGAAGTTTTGGGGGGGGTTTCTTTTGATTTCTTTTTTTTTTTTTAAGAAAGGAACAGAACGCAGCGCTCGGTCCGCTGCCCTGCTGGCGGGGGGGGCCCGGGAACAGGCGGCGATAACGGCACTCGAGATGTTTAACGTGACTTCCAGCCCCAGAGCAAACAGGGCAGCGCGGTGCCCTTCCTCGCCTCCGCACCTCCCTAGGCCGCTTCTCGTTTTTCAGCACCGGCGCCCCGCCAAGCGCCGCAGCATCCCCTCCCGCACCCAGCCCACCCCGCACCCGCTTCCGCAGGGCCCCGCCGCCGGGCGCCGCTCCCGCCTCCCCTGCCCGCCCCGCAGGTGG
>VYZU01005246.1:7322-20352 GCA_013401355.1 Ceyx cyanopectus
CATTTATTTTCCTTATAATATTTGACATTCTTTTAATTTTATTAAGAGATTTCATAATCTTTCACAAAAGCTTAACACTTAAGCAAGATGTATTTATGCTGTCTTACTGTATATACTTACAGTCATCTGCAATTTTAGAAAAAATTTCCAAATAAAAAGAGTAACACTCCACATGTTGCTCTGATGTTTTCTTGCCAACATTACAATATTAAGAATACCCTAAATGGAAGTCATTATAACTGGACACTTCTGTCAAAGGGGTTCTTTTGTGAAGCAGACTTGTACTGGTGTGTCAGGTCTAATGAAACTTTGTGTGTGTCTGTTTGAGAAAGTTTATTTGGCATGGTGGGTGAGGGCACCATCTGCTTCTGGAAATGGAACATAGAAGTGTCTGTTCTACCTCGTGATGAGTGGGGGGGAGTGGGATGGACAGAAGGTTTAGCTGTTTTCGGTTTCACCTTCTGTTTCTGTCTGTTTCCTGGCCTCTTGAGTCTGTAATCCAAAGGTAATAGTTTAGATGAAGTGCTTTTTGTTTTTCTTTTCTTCCCACAAATGTAATTGCACATTACCTTAAACTTTCCTCTTTTTAAATTAATTTATTTAGTATTTACTTCCTGGTCTTGGTCTTGTTCTGCATGGTGCTGTTCTTCCTTTGTTCTGGCAGCAGTGTTCATGCTATTGGGAGATGAGTGCTTTCTGAAAGTGTTTACTACTTCAGTTCTCAGCCAGACTGTCTTTCCAGTTCTGGCAACTGAGTGGGTTGTGCCCGTGCTACCATAAAAAGTGGACAGGAACAAAAGAGAGCAAGGGCTGTGGTGATTCCAAAGTAATTTGACGTGCTTGGGAAAGCTCATCTGTGCCTTCAGTGCGCTGCTGTGGTTAGGCGTAGACATACGTTTTTGAGATGCAAGCGGGCTGATAAGATTATTTCTCCTGTCCTTTATTTATTATGCAAATCGCTTAGCAGATTCAGTTTTACCCTTCAAACGGGGCACAGCTCATCGTGTCCTAGTGCCTGGATTACACTGAAGGTGATATAAGCGGCGTCTCCACTAGATGGAGTTCCTGGTATAGCAGCGATGCCGGTAGCGCCGGCGGAGAAACCCTAGGGTGGCGAGAGGGGAAAGGAGGGCTCCTCGCCTTGGATGCTGTCCGGCGTTCCTACCCTCGACAGCCGCTAGGAGATCTAGCCATTTTTCGAGAGGTACATTGCTGTAAACTCGCACGAAGCTGAACCAGTATAAGGTTGCTAGGTCCGTCTTCTGTCCAGCCCCCCACTCTCCCCCCCCCACCCTTGCTTTCTACAGAACCTCTAGATACTGAAAGCCAGGAAAGTAAGACCTGTCAAGGAATATACATCTTGTGTTTGGCAGTATATTTAAGGGCTGAATGTTCTTTTAAAATTTAGTAATTTTGTTATTTTCTCCACCCTGAACACATAGGTGGGAATAAGGTCTCTTGGATTTTTATGTTATGAAAAATCTAGATAATGTGGAATCCTTATCAAGTGTATTAAGTAGTGCTGAAGAGGTTAACTGTATTACAGAGTCTTTGTAGACATCAGGTATGAAATACTGTAGAAGTCAATGGACATAACACTGTTTAATGGAAACAGAAAATTAGTGATTCTTACTTGTCTGAGGTAAGCACAAGCCTCTGTAATGTCTTGATCTTTGTGCAAAGACCTAGTAAATAAGAGTGAACTTAACAGAAACCTTAAATTAGAAATACTATGTTTTCATGATGAGCAGGTATCAGTGGAAGGATGAGATGTCACCCATTAATTGAAAACAAGAGAAGGAAAACCTATTTGCCAAAAAATATTTTAAAACATAAGTGATAATTCCCTGATTTATTTTTTAAAAAAACATAACCCACATATATATATAAAAAAAAATAATTTAAAGGAGAAAATATTAATGATTTCTAGGAATTGTCAAAACATGTTAATTAAGCCTTCTATGTTTGAGCTCATAATATACTTCTTTTCCTGATTTGAAGTCCAGGGAGCTGTTTTTTCATGTGATATTAGAAAAGGAGTATTTAGAGAAAGGGCTGCACTGCTGTTAGCTTCTGTACCACTTGCCTGAATTATTTTTGTACCACATCAACCATTTTACCAAGTTGAGAAGAAAATACATTCTTCACATAGATAATTTAATATGTGGTTGTGATTTTATTTTTTTAATGTCGGACGTCTAGGGGCATAAAATGTTTATAATACAGTATGCTGTCTAGATATGTAAACTTGTTAGTGTTGGATACAACTGAGACAAGTTTGAGTGTAAAATGGTCTGTGGTCTTGCAGGTGACATCTTTCAGTTCTTTAATGCATGTAAATATGAAACATAAGTTTAAGTTTTGAGAAGCAGAAGTTGAGTACCAGATCACAACAAAGTGAGTGGATAATTTTAAATGGAACTTGTTATACTAAATTGTTATTATTATTTGTATTGTAAATGAGTTTTTGTAGTTTTTCGTCAGCTGTGTGAGAAATGATGTTGGTTCTTTTTGCTTTGTTTCAGCGGTTCTGTGATTTCATGTGCTTATTTGAATATTCAAGATTGATCAACACTTGGCTTTTGGTATTTTCTAAATATCGGTTGCAGAGGATGTGGGGAGGGGGTGCAGATGTGCAAGTTGTCTGCCTGTCACCATGGCTCTGTCAGTCTCAACAGGTTGGAAAAGGGAGTGTTGCGTTCCACCGTGGTCTAGTATCATTACACCTCAGATGGCTCCATTATCACTCTGCACTGACCTTTTTATTTCTACATCTCTAATTAAACTCCCACAGAGTCTGAATTGTGTACATTGGTAGCCTGCTTCGGTTTTGAATAAGGCTTGTAGTTGTTGTCAGTTGATATCTAATTGATAATATCAGCAACTGAGTGTGAGATAACTGAGTTTGGTTACTGATTCTACATAGCAGCACTGAGGCAAGATGTCATATGCTGTTGAAGTGAGCAATGCACTTGCATGCATTCATTCGTATAGAATAAGGGACAAATGGTGAGAAAGTGATTAATAATTTGCAGATGAGCTGTTGGTGCATTTGCATAGCAGGCACTGTGATACAGTCACTGTGTGTGAGGATAGAAGCTCAGATTGTGTACATTCATGTGCCTTTGGCAACTTGGTAGTGCTTACTGTATATATAGCCATAACTTGGAATGTGGTCGTGATTAATGGGTTGGGCTTGGTAGAAGAGTGTATATAAACAAGGAAATGGCTTTAAAGAAGACATATTGATTTTATTTGTATAAAAATAAAACACATTTTTGTTACCTTTTTCTTTGTAGACATATGACAAGTTGCCCTTGGAAGGGATGAAAATTGATAATGACTTTCCCATGGATCTCTTGAAGTAGCACACACCAGGCTAAAGAATTCTGTTTCTTTTTCTGTTCTTTTACACTACTGAATTATGTATGTTTAACTATTGTTTCTCTGTGTGTAGATTATTTGTGTAGTTAAAACATTGAGGTTGGAATGTGTAAAGAATTGTATTTGTGGGGAATATTTTCCTCACTTTGAAATGTGTGAAAATTAAAGAAAAAAGCCAATGAGAAATTTACTTCTATTAATATTAGCTACATTTACACTACTAAATTCTCTTGAAGTCGTTGTTCAACATACTGCTTTTAAGAGTTTAATCTGTTTTATGGATGTCCTTTTAGCTGTAAAATAGTGCAATAGACAAAAGAAACTTTGCTTGACCATCACCATGTTCCAGAACTTCACTTTGGGAAATTGGACAGACATATAGTTCCAAACTGTTTGGCTGGGAAGCATACTGCCTTTGATTTTGACATAATGTGGAACGAGTTGGTTATTTGCCTCCTTACATAACATATTTGTTTTTCATTAAACATTCTGATAAGGTCTTATTAAAGTACCATGTATTATTTATGGTATTTCATATGAAAATGAGCTGAAGGGAAAATTCTATCAGCTTTGGACTTTTGCAGAATAGCAGCCTTTCAGTGCTAGGAAAAAAAAAAAAAAGAATGAAGAAATGACATACTCCTGTCAGAACAGGAGACTGCTTAAGGCAGAGAGAAAGAATGAAAAAAGGAGAAAGGGCTTAGAGAGGGCTCATTTCTTCTCGCTTTCTCTTGCTCTGTGGCATGTGGAGTTTNTGTTGTCAGTTGATATCTAATTGATAATATCAGCAACTGAGTGTGAGATAACTGAGTTTGGTTACTGATTCTACATAGCAGCACTGAGGCAAGATGTCATATGCTGTTGAAGTGAGCAATGCACTTGCATGCATTCATTCGTATAGAATAAGGGACAAATGGTGAGAAAGTGATTAATAATTTGCAGATGAGCTGTTGGTGCATTTGCATAGCAGGCACTGTGATACAGTCACTGTGTGTGAGGATAGAAGCTCAGATTGTGTACATTCATGTGCCTTTGGCAACTTGGTAGTGCTTACTGTATATATAGCCATAACTTGGAATGTGGTCGTGATTAATGGGTTGGGCTTGGTAGAAGAGTGTATATAAACAAGGAAATGGCTTTAAAGAAGACATATTGATTTTATTTGTATAAAAATAAAACACATTTTTGTTACCTTTTTCTTTGTAGACATATGACAAGTTGCCCTTGGAAGGGATGAAAATTGATAATGACTTTCCCATGGATCTCTTGAAGTAGCACACACCAGGCTAAAGAATTCTGTTTCTTTTTCTGTTCTTTTACACTACTGAATTATGTATGTTTAACTATTGTTTCTCTGTGTGTAGATTATTTGTGTAGTTAAAACATTGAGGTTGGAATGTGTAAAGAATTGTATTTGTGGGGAATATTTTCCTCACTTTGAAATGTGTGAAAATTAAAGAAAAAAGCCAATGAGAAATTTACTTCTATTAATATTAGCTACATTTACACTACTAAATTCTCTTGAAGTCGTTGTTCAACATACTGCTTTTAAGAGTTTAATCTGTTTTATGGATGTCCTTTTAGCTGTAAAATAGTGCAATAGACAAAAGAAACTTTGCTTGACCATCACCATGTTCCAGAACTTCACTTTGGGAAATTGGACAGACATATAGTTCCAAACTGTTTGGCTGGGAAGCATACTGCCTTTGATTTTGACATAATGTGGAACGAGTTGGTTATTTGCCTCCTTACATAACATATTTGTTTTTCATTAAACATTCTGATAAGGTCTTATTAAAGTACCATGTATTATTTATGGTATTTCATATGAAAATGAGCTGAAGGGAAAATTCTATCAGCTTTGGACTTTTGCAGAATAGCAGCCTTTCAGTGCTAGGAAAAAAAAAAAAAAGAATGAAGAAATGACATACTCCTGTCAGAACAGGAGACTGCTTAAGGCAGAGAGAAAGAATGAAAAAAGGAGAAAGGGCTTAGAGAGGGCTCATTTCTTCTCGCTTTCTCTTGCTCTGTGGCATGTGGAGTTTTTTGGTGGTGGTTTGGTTTTAGTTTGGTTTTGTGTGTGTTGTGGCTTTTTGTTGGGTTTTTTTTGCTTTTTTTCTTTTGTTTGAGGTTGTTTTGTTTGTTTGTTTTGTTATTTGTTTTGGGGTTTTTTTTTGAGAAACAGAACAGCACAGAATACTTTATCTGGGATGTTTTAAGAGATCAGTCCATGGTAAACTGCAAAAGTGTGGATGTTTCCTAAGCCAAAACCAATGCCTGTATTGCATGTTTGTTTTGATGTTGATTAAATATATTGCAGTTTTTTTACATTGACTGCTTTTGAAAAAGAAAATTATGTAGTAAGTGATTCTGCTGGAAATTTTTTGGTTTTGCATGAAGACTTTGTGGATCTAACTCAGGCTCAGAAGCTTGTGTGGGTGCAGGTATGTGTGCGCACATGTAGAATGAATTTTTTTTTAAATATTTTTTTTTTTAATACAGCACCTGAGTTGTAGAGACATGTTTGGTATGTTTCCAGTTAAGTGGGGACTATTACTTGTTTGTAAGGGTAGGTCTTAATATCAAACCAGTCATGCTGCTGATAAAATAGCCTTGTCTTGTATGTGGGTTATTTATTTCTTGTTATTAACACTAACCTCTTGATCTAAGATATGTTTTTGTGGAAGTGAGATATTCTATCAAATAGGTACTTTTAAAATCTTCTGCAGAGTCTTTTTAAATGGAACTGCTTCAAAACCTTAGGGTGCTTTGAGGTTTGACCTTCTTTTCTGAAGAATGAATATTTAATTCATTTACCAAATTCTAATTAAAAATAGTAGTATCTTCTGTTATATTTGGGTTCTATCTAAGAAAAAAAAAAGAGACCTGTAATATAAGACCTCAAGGACAAACTGTAATATAAATTATTTGATTTGCAGGTCACATCCTACTTTATTACATAAAGACTAACTAGATCTACTAATGAATAATTATTACTCCATAAAAAAAAAAAAAAAGTGGGGGGGGAGCCTGCAGGAGTGGAATACTAATTTTGAGGTACCATCTCAAAGTAAAAAGTAAACATTAAATTCTGAAAATTGCAAATGTAATTTTTCCATGTAAACTGATAGGGCATTCCTTTATAATAGATGGACTAACTGTCAAATAAATTTGTAATTTTAGATGAGATGGGTTTTAGACCAATTATATGATCTAGTCTTTACCCAAACCTGCTCCCTTCCCCCCCAGTGAAGTAGACACAGTGTGCTATAGAATTTTATTTCATTTCTGGTGTTTCTGCTGCAGTGATGATATTTTACAGTTTTGCTGTGATGCTTTTATACGCTTTTTTTGTAAAACTCAATGGTGAATGAAATGTAGATCCAAAATTAATTTGTATTTTAGAAAAGCTCATTTACTGATAGCACTGTGTATTTGCTGGAATCCTCTTGACTAGTCAAGATTCTCTGCCTTCCCCACTTTGTGCTTCATACTTTTGTTCTTAGAAGGGGAAAGCCCTTTTTCTGTCAAGTGTGAGCCCTGAAGGGGTGGCGGGGGGGNTGTGTGAGAGTGTGTGTATGTGTGCGTGCAGAATCATAACAGGCACTCGGTCCCAGCTGGGCAATGACACTAATTGCCCAGATCTCATGGATGCCTGTGATGCAGCGCGCTTACTTTCCTTCCCTATCCTCTCCAGGGATTTTTAAAATGCAGTATTTGAATTTTGGTGAGTGGTAAAGACCCTGCCCTAGGACCCATTTGACAAATGAGAAGCTGTGCAGCATCAGCACCAGCCGACTGAGCCTCACTGAGTCAATCTCTCTCTCTACTAGTCAGCAGCTACTGTTGTGAGACAAGCTTCAGCTCTCTCTGTCATTGAGGAAGTTCCATTTGCTCATCAATAGGCTGCAGGCTGTGTCTTCTTTTTTCCTCTCTGTTAAAAATTCGTAGTTTAAATCTACCAAGTTGCCTTAGCTGAAAAATGAATGTAGGGATTTAGCGCTGGGGAAAAAAAGGCATCTGAGAAATTCTGTTTCTTACTTAAATAATCCAAAGGAAAGAGCCGTAGTGACAAGATAGGGCAAACGTGCTTGCATGCAAGCCCCCTCACTTGTTCTACGTAGACTTCAGAGCAACACCATGCAGCATCCCCTCACGGGTGCAACCTGCGTGGCACTGCCGAATGTGGGCATGTGTCCCCAGCTCTCCTGTGCCTTGACTTTTATGTACTTACAGCAGGTAAGTTTGCTTAACTTTTGCTTTTCCTATAGTGCCTGCTTTGTCAGCATCGTTTGGGGGATTTGTAATCTTAAGAGATATTTTTTGTGTGAATAGACTATATAAATGTCTCCCACCGTGTGGAATGAATGTTGTGCCTGCACTTCAGAATGGTGAGAGTGAGTAGAAAATGCGTTTAAACAGAGCATCAAGGCTGTGTATTTTAAAAAAATATACAGTATCTTTATTGGTGCTGTTTATAGATATTTAACACAGTACGTTGACTGCATTTCTCATAGACACTGTAGCAGAGTTTCAGCCATAAAGGACTGCTCTTTATTCACTTGCAGGCATAAATTATACTTCTAATGTAAATGTGCCCAATGGCAATTTTGTTAAGCCTTCTTTGAAAACAGGAATTTTATGTCTGTGCTGAAACGTGCTGCTGATTAAAATCAAGCAGATTTTTAGCTCACAGAAATAAAAAATAAGGAAGCTATATCTATGCAGAATTAATACTTCTATGACTGAGATATATGGGAATGAGTTTTAAAAAATGTGATATCAGAAAAATAGTATCAATTTATAGTCAATTTTTAAAATACCTTTTTTTTTAAAAAAAATTCCTTTCATATGATTTCTCCTTCTAGGTGGGCTTCTTTTTGAAGTATTTCTATCCCTTTACCCAAATTATTTACTCTTTCTCTAACATGAAACAAATAACTGGATAATATTACATTATTTTTTTAAACTAGTATACTACAATCATTTTATTCTACTTCTCTATTTTATTACTGAGTCCACCATTATAGAGAGTCATCTAGTCAGTATGTAGAGCTCAGACAGAAATATGTTATAAGGAAAAAAATTACTGTTTTTTTCTGTTACTTTCTGCTGAAACTTCAGGGGGAAAAAAATGTGCCTACTATAACAAATAGGGACATTTCTTCCAAGTTCCACTACAATAGTTTATATGCATATTGACTTCAATGAAAGATTCTCTAACTTTAATTCTGTATTTATAAATGCCTAAAAGATATTTTACAGGTTTGTTGTTGTTGTTGTTCCTAAAGATTAAATAAAATATATTTTAAACTTACATTTACCTTGGAATATTTGTTTTCTATTACTTCTGAAAGAACAGTACTGGAGTATTTGCAGGACATAAAGCCTTCTGTAGCTTTTTTTTTTTTTTTACTTCAATAGTGTAGTATAAACCATTTCTGACTTACAGTATGGGAGTGCATAAAAAAAGATTGTGTATACGCCCCAGAGTATACATGTATGTGGGAGGGATTCATATGTCTGCAATTAAAATTTGCATTAGATAAGTATGATGTATTTAATATTTAAATAAATTACATGGCATAACTAAAATGCATGCTCTTAGTTTTGTATTCTGGATATGTTTTGGACATTACATTTATAGATCAGCTTTAATGTTTCAGCATGACTTGTGCACTTACTGGTTGTATACAAAATATACCCCTGTGTTCTCTTGGATTTGTTCTTTTGAGTTTGCCAAACAATATTTATATGTTAAAGATCTAGCCTGTGAAAGGAAAACTGTGAATTAAGGTGAGAGGTCAACATGGCCACACAAGGAGCTGATAAAGAATAACATAAAGATGAGGTTAGATGCTATAATAACCTTCCTGTGTGAGCTATTGCAGTATCATTATGCAAACACATCTATAGTATGGCACTGCTTTAAGGTTTAAGCAACTGTGCAACCATAATGATTACTTTAAAAGAGTGAATTCAATTCCATCTATTCCATTTGAGAGAAAGATGAGAAGTGATTGCTAATGCACTTTACAAAGCGCTATATCTAGCGGATAATTTTTAACTCTTTAAGTGGATTAACTGCCACAGTAAAATGACTTTTTTTTTTTATTAAAGTGTTGTCTTTCATGTCTGGTTAATCTTATTGTCAGTTTAGAATTATTCTACCTTTACTAATCACTATTACATATAAGGTTAAAAGTCATCTGAATTACTGATTATAATGGTGGCAGGTTCAAAATTCTGTGCTTGTTGCTTGTCTTGAATGTGGGTTGGCATTTTAGTTACTTTGGATTCCTAGAAAGTAGGATATCATCTTAATTCAGACATTATTTATTTTATATATTTAAGTATTTCTTTAGAAACAATGCTACTTTATCTCCAGATTATTCAGGCAAACTGAATACTGTGGTGACACCACCTACAAAAGGTAGTGTAACATGGTAGTGGAGATAGGAAAGGATAGGAAGTGTTTTATATTTTTGGGAAACATGAATAAACTTTTATCATGACAGTCTGTTTGCTTTTTCTTTTTTTACATATCTAATAATTTCTAGCAAACATACAAAATACCTATGTTTTATATATTTAATGCACATGCCACTATTTTAGTGAAACTGTAGCTGTTTTTTCTCACTCTGTGAAGTTGTCTTATCGATCTTAAACACTGGTAACCTAAAGGCTTTATCTGGCAACTCAGTAACTAGTGATTCCCCCCATCTATAGACACTGTGACCAGCAGTACATAGACCTGTAAATCTTCCCTTAAAAATTGCACTTCAGGTATGTCTGCGCTCTTGCACCTCAATTCAAATTACTTCAGACATCTGTTTTACAGCTGAGCTTTCTCTCAGTTGTTAAACTGTGCTACTTAGAATCTACTAAGATATACATTTTTTTTATAATATCTGCTAAATTTCTTAGTATTCTGTCACATTTAAGATTTATAATTGGATATATGTCTTTTATGAAAGACTATAAAAGCCATTACATTGTTCTCAAGATGGGCAAACCAGTCTTCCTGTCAATAAATATTTATGTAGCCATGAGGATGATCATTTTCTGTGGAGCTCTAATCATTTGGGTAAATCAGTGTTTTGGTAGTCATTTTAAATTGGCCGTTATTTATTTGCTAAACTGATACTGTTAGGTCAGTTTGTTTAGTATAAATGGATAAATTGTTTTCCAAAATATGCCCACAGAAGGGCTCTAGTACTTTGTCCAGTGTTAGAAACTTAAGTATTTGCTCTGATATCTTCCAGATTATGCATGTATGTGTTTTAAGATCCAAGTGAGGATCTAATAAAAAAAACAAACCAAACCCAAACCAAAAAACAGTTTGTGCATACAGGATGCCTTACGTAAAAGCATTTAAAACTTAACTGTTGAAAATCAACTTGAAAATAAAGTACAGAGGCCTAGTTCACATTATAGATTAACTGTAAATGACATATTCACCTGAAAACGCCAAGAAAAACTGAAGCATGCTTCTGAGTTAAAGCTGTTTGAAATTGTATGAAATTATTTGAATGTTCTCTTGGTAATATGCTTCTAACTTTAGAAGTCCAGAAGGAATTTTCAACATTAAAACCAAAATGACTGTATCAGTGGCAGCAACAAACAGGAGGTGGATATATTGTTTTGATTTGGAATGTTTTACTGCGGCATTATAAAGATAGGGACAACTGGGAAAAGTGTAGATTAATTTGGGTTAGAATTTTACATAGTGTCAATATTTAAAGATACAGGATAAGGGAACTTGGACTTGGAGTGCACCCTATCATTGGGTAATATTTCATGCATATGAAACATCTAAATGCACCTATTTCCCCTTCTCCTTAATGTGACACATCAGTGAAATAATTTATTTCTGAACACAAGCTTACATCAAATGCTCAAGTAATTTTTGCAGCAAAATTTTGACCTCCAATACTTTGGGATTTAACATCTTGTAATGGAGGCTTGGTTTTTTTTTAACTGGTATTTCCCTATGATATGTGTTTGCCTGGTCATAGGGTTATTTGGCTGGTATTTTCTTAGTAAAATAACAAGGTCAACTGCTGTTTTAGAACGTCACATAATAGTCCATGTCATAGTGTACAGTGCTGCTGTCATTATTTTAAAATTGGTAATTTTTTTTTCTGTTTAATGATGATAGATGTGGTTTGGTTTAAATAGTGAAGTGGTTTGTACAAAGGGTAATTCCTTTTAAATGGAGCAATTGCTCATAGTGGACATTCACAGATCGAAAACAATTGAACTGAAACTTCAATATCAACCTTTTCTGTCTTTAACAAGAAAGTAGTTCATGGTAGAGCTCTCATATCAGTGATGAAAAGAATCCACCATGAAAACAAAACAAAAACCAACAACCCCTCCATCTGTACCCTAGCTATTCCATTAGTGCTTACATGGTAAATTAGAGTAATTTTATTTGGGCCTTAAGCATTATGACTATGGAGAAAAGCTGAATTCCCCACTCAGTTACTTATGTCATGCTTCTGGATCTGATGATTTATAGGAGTCTGAAGGACTTTTACCATATTCTTTCTTCATGGCTTAATTCAACATTGATTTGGTAGCATTTTCAATTGATGTAGTCAATAGTGTCAATAATGGA
The DNA here is from genome assembly GCA_013401355.1 of Ceyx cyanopectus. Lineage (NCBI taxonomy): Eukaryota > Metazoa > Chordata > Aves > Coraciiformes > Alcedinidae > Ceyx > Ceyx cyanopectus. Next base: position 19,330 of record VYZU01005246.1, read on the forward strand.
ATAAGGATTAGAACAGATTATCTTTGTTCTAAAATTGTGTAAAGAATTAAAGTAGATTAACAATTTCTAGATATAGTTTACCTTCTTTATAGAGCACAAGCACATTGATTGCCGAATGCCACCATTGCAGTTACTGTTCTAAGTATGTGTTTTGCATTTTATACTTTGGTGAGCCTTTGAAGGATCAGGTATATTAGTTGAATTTCATAACTGATGTTTTATGATGACACTGTTTAAACCTGTCACAAGAACACTGCCTTTCTTTGCCTAGTTCACTTATAGTACCTATTCATGCTGTCTCTCCTGTAAAATCAGTTAATCTAACTTTAACTCAATGAAATTTTAAGCATCTGTTAGCTTACAAATTGGAGTCTGCACTGTTTTGTTTCTCAGTCTGCTATTTCATGGCAATTTTCATGTGAGAACATACAACCTCTGCTTATTGACTGCATGAGTGAAGAAAAGTCCACATTACTAATGCTCACTCACCATCTGTTTTTCTTACAGCTGGGCCTTGAATAATTGTCCAGTAGCTGATGGACTGAGGGTAGGCAATCTTTTCAGGGTTTTGTGATTCATTTAACCAGCTTCACTGCCCCAAGAGAAACATAGTGCTTATTTATTCATATGCATAGGGTAAAAACCTGTACTTTGTCAGATAAATTATAGTACTCTGTTAAAAGGAAACAAAGTAATGTTTGTGCTACAAGCATCATGTGGACGCATTTGCACCTAAGGGGGCACTGTGGCACTCTTTGGGAATGTTACTGTGTGAATGAAAGGCTCCTCAAAAAGTGGGAATGTAATTGTTGCATCCAGAAGTGCTGTTAATGCAGAAGTAAGGAATGAGGTCTTGATGTGCTGTTTAGCCTGAGATTACAATGGATTCAATAATTCATGATCCTACATTCTTCTAGTGCTCTGGAATATCATTCATGTGCTGGGACTGATCTGAGGATTTGGAGTTGTGCCATTGTAGCAAATGTAGTTGTATTATTTTGTGTTATAAAACTCTGGGAAAAC